>WFAB01001446.1:0-174732 GCA_018977245.1 Lethenteron camtschaticum | reverse complement strand
GTGGCCGGCGCTCTCCCATGGCTCCAACGCCGGCTGTCCTGCGGGCTGTGATACAGGCTGTGATGCAGGCTGTGATGCAGGCTGTCCCACAGACTGTGATGCAGGCTGTGATGCAGGCTGTGATACAGGCTGCGATGCAGGCTGTCCCACAGACTGTGATGCAGGCTGTGATGCAGACTGTGATGCAGACTTTCCCGTAGGATGTCCTACACGCTGTCCCACGTGCTGTCCGGCAGACTGTCCCACGCGCTGTCCCACGCGCTGTCCTGCGGCCTGTGATGCAGGCTGTCCCACGCGCTGTCCTACACGCTGTCCCACAGACTGTCCCACGCGCTGTCCCACGCGCTGTCCTGCGGCCTGTGATGCAGGCTGTCCCACGCGCTGTCCTACACGCTGTCCCACAGACTGTCCACGCGCTGTCCCGTAGGATGTCCCGTAGGATGTCCCACGCTCTGTCCCGAGCACCGTGGCGCGCCCGTCACGAAACGCGACTGTCTCCGGTACAGCGTCCGCCACAGCTCACTGGGACACGGGGGGGGGGGGGGGGAGACGGTGGTGATGGTGGTGATGGTGGTGGTGGTGGTGGTGATGGTGGTGATGGTGGTGTTGGTGATGATGATGATGGTGGTGATNGTGATGATGGTGGTGGTGATGGTGGTGATGATGATGATGGTGGGGATGTCCATGGTGATGGTGAATGATGGTGGTNGTGATGATGGTGATGGTGGTGATGGTGGTGATGGTGGATGATGGTGGTGGTGATGGTGGTGGTGATGGTGGTGGTGGTGATGGTGGTGGTGATGGTGGTGGTGATGGTGGTTGAGGTGGTGATGGTGGTGGTGATGGTGGTTGGGNTTGATGGTGGTGGTGGTGGTGGTGATGGTGGTGATGGTGAGTGATGGTGGTGGTGGTGGTGATGGTGGTGGTGNTGTGGTGGTGATGGTGGTGGTGGTGGTGGTGATGGTGGTGGTGGTGGTAATGGTGGTGGTGATGGTGGTGGTGATGGTGGTGGTGGTGGTGGTGATTGTTGATGGTGGTGGTGATGGTGGTGATGGTGGTGTTGATGATGGTGGTGGTGGTGGTGATGGTGGTGGTGTATGAGTGGTGGTGATGGTGGTGGTGATGGTGGTGGTGATGGTGGTGATGGTGGTGATGGTGGTGATGGTGGTGATGGTGATGATGGTGGTGGTGATGGTTGATGGTGGTGATGGTGGTGGTGAGTGGTGATGGTGGTGGTGGTGATGGTGGTGATGATGGTGGTGGTGATGGTGGTGATGGTGGTGATGATGGTCGTGATGATGGTGGTGGTGATGGTGGTGATGGTGGTGATAATGGTGGTGGTGAGTGGTGATGGTGGTGGTGGTGATGGTGGTGGTGAGGTGGTGATGGTGGTGGTGGTGGTGATGGTGGTGATGATGGTGGTGGTGATNGTGGTGGTGATGGTGATGATGGTGATGGTGGTGATGGTGGTGATGGTGGTGGTGATGGTGGTGATGGTGGTGGTGATGGTGGTGGTGATGGTGGTGGTGATGGTGGTGATAGTGGTGGTGCTGATGCTACTGCTGATGACACTNCTGATGATGATGATGCTGCNACTGATGCTACTGCTGGATGACGCTGCTGAGGTGCATACTTGTCGCTGGCAGCTCCCTGAATTGGTGGCTCGACCGGAGAGCTGACACACGACGGCACGTCANCAGAGACAAGACTCGAGNAGCCACCTCGCTGCANTCTGGGAGACACAGAGACACACAGAGACACACACATACACTGAGACACAGAGACACAGAGACACACGATNAGAACACNGAACATGCACACGAGNCACACGAGACACACACATACACTGAGACACAGAGACACACACTGAGACACAGAGACCTNACACAGCGCACACANAGACACACAGAGACACAGAGACACACAGAGAGAGACCACAGGGNCACAGACACACACTGAGACACGACACACNGACACACAGAGACAGACACGTGGAGACAGNGAAACACACATGCNGNCAGATAGNCAGAGCCNCACACAGACACACACACTGACAGACACACAGAGACAGGACAGAGAGAGACACACAGAACCCGCTNACTGGGAACACAGAGACACACAGAGACACACAGAGACACACAGAGACACACAGACACACAGAGACACACAGAGGAGACACACAGAGACCNACAGAGACACAGAGACACACAGAGAGACCCACAGAGACACACAGAGACACCACAGAGACACAGAGACACACAGAGACACAGAGACCCACGAGACACACACAGAGACACAGAGACACACACAGAGCACAGACACACNCAAGAGACACAGAGACACACAGAGACACGNAGACACAGAGACACACAGNCACAGAGACAGACACACNGATGGTCACAGAGACACAGAGACACACANGTNNAGACACAGAGACACANGTAGACACACGAGAGACACACACAGAGACACACNGAGACACAGAGACACACAGAGACACACAAGACACACCGGAACCCGCAGGNAGTCTGGGGAGACACAGAGACACACAGAGACACACAGAGACACAGAGACACNGAGACACACAGAGAATACCACACAGAGACACACGGACACACAGAGACCACAGAGACACACAGAGACACACAGAGAGACCCACAGAGACACACTGAGACCCCACAGAGACACAGACACAGNCAACCACAGCACAGAGACACACACAGACAGATGATCCACAGAGACACAGAGAACCCCGGGGACACTCATAGAGACCNAGAGACCCACACAGAGCACCCCACAGAGAACCAGAGACACACATAGAACCCACAGAGACACACAGAGACCNACACACAGACACAGACACAGACACACNGAGNCACACNGACACACNGAGNCACACACAGAGACCCACNGAGACACACAGACACAGACANAGACCCCACGAGACACACGGAGACACANGGAGACACACGGAGACACACAGACACACAGAGACACACNGAGAGACCCACAGACACACTCATAGAGACAGANACACACACTCATAGANAGACTGACACAGAGACACACAGAGACACAGAGACGAGACACACAGAGACACACNGAGACCCCGGAGACACGGAGACACACGAGACACACGGAGACACACACACTGAGACACACAGAGACACAGAGACACACAGAGACACAGAGACACACAGAGACACGCAGAGACCCGCAGAGACACACNGAGANACNGACACACAGAGACACAGAGAGACACACAGAGACACACATGGAGACACNGTANACACACAGAGAGACACACGGACAGACACACAGAGAGAGACACACAGAGACACACAGAGACACGTGNAGACACAGAGACACGCGGAGACACACAGTGGNAGACACAGAGACACACAGAGACACACAGAGACACACAGAGACACACGGAGACACACAGAGACACGTNAGACACAGAGNCACGCGGAGACACACACGGACACNGAGACACACGGAGACACACAGACACGGAGACACGTGGAGACACGTGGGACACAGAGACACGCGGAGACACACAGAAACACGGGGAGACACAGAGACACGCGGAGACACAGAGAAACACGGGGAGACACAGAGACACACGGAGACACACAGAGACACGTGGNAGACACAGAGACACGCGGAGACACAGAGAAACACGTGGGAGACACAGAGACACACGGAGACACACAGAGACACGTGGTAGACACAGAGACACGCGGAGACACAGAGAAACACGGGGAGACACAGAGACACACGGAGACACACAGAGACACGTAGATAGACACAGAGACACGCGGAGACACACAGAGACACGTATAGACACAGAGACACGCGGAGACACACAGAAACACGTGGAGACACAGAGACACACGGAGACACACAGAGACACGTGGTAGACACAGAGACACGCGGAGACACAGAGAAACACGGGAGACACAGAGACACACGGAGACACACAGAAACACNTGAGACACAGAGAGACACAGAGACACGTAGAGACACACAGAGACAGAGACACGTAGAGACACAGAGACACGTGGAGACACAGAGACACACAGAGACACGTGGTAGACACAGAGACACACAGAGACACACACAGTGACACACAGAGACACAGAGACACGTAGAGACACAGAGACACGTGGAGACACAGAGACACGTGGAGACACAGACACGCGNAGACACACAGAGACACACAGAGACACACAGAGACACACGGAGACACACAGAAACACGTGGAGACACAGAGAGACACAGAGACACGTGGAAACACAGAGAGACACNGAGAGACACAGAGACACGTGGAGACACACGGAGACACGCGGAGACACACGGAGACACACAGAGACACACAGAGACACACAGAGACACACAGAGACACACAGAGACACACCCGTGAATGGCGAGGCGGTGAGGACGTGCGGCTGGGTCGCGACGCCGGGAAGACGGAGTCGGCCTCACACGGGGCCGGCCCCAACAGCCTGCAGCCTGGGAGCAGCACAGACACATAGAGACACATAGAGACACACACATAGAGACATAGAGACACACACATAGAGACACACACATAGAGACACACACATAGAGACATAGAGACACATAGAGACACACACATAGAGATACACACTCATAGAGACACACACATAGAGACATAGAGACACATAGAGACACACTCATAGTCATAGAGACACACACATAGAGATACACACTCATAGAGACACACACACATAGAGACACACACATAGAGACACACACATAGAGATACACACTCATAGAGACACACACATAGAGATACACACTCATAGAGACACACACATAGAGACATAGAGACACATAGAGACACACTCATAGTCATAGAGACACACACATAGAGACATAGAGACACACACATAGAGACATAGAGACACATAGAGACACACTCATAGTTATAGAGACACACACATAGAGATACACACTCATAGAGACACACACATAGAGACACACACATAGAGATACACACTCATAGAGACACACACATAGAGACATAGACATAGAGACACATAGAGACACACACATAGAGACATAGAGACACATAGAGACACACTCATAGTCATAGAGACACACACATAGAGACATAGAGACACATAGAGACACATAGAGACACACACATAGAGATACACACTCATAGAGACACACACATAGAGACATAGAGACACATAGAGACACACTCATAGTCATAGAGACACACACATAGAGACATAGAGACACATAGAGACACATAGAGACACACACATAGAGATACACACTCATAGAGACACACACATAGAGACATAGAGACACATAGAGACACACTCATAGTCATAGAGACACACACATAGAGATACACACTCATAGAGACACACACACATAGAGACACACACATAGAGACACACACATAGAGATACACACTCATAGAGACACACACATAGAGATACACACTCATAGAGACACACACATAGAGACATAGAGACACATAGAGACACACTCATAGTCATAGAGACACACACATAGAGACATAGAGACACACACATAGAGACATAGAGACACATAGAGACACACTCATAGTTATAGAGACACACACATAGAGATACACACTCATAGAGACACACACATAGAGACACACACATAGAGATACACACTCATAGAGACACACACATAGAGACATAGAGACACATAGAGACACATAGAGACACACACATAGAGACATAGAGACACATAGAGACACACTCATAGTCATAGAGACACACACATAGAGACATAGAGACACATAGAGACACATAGAGACACACACATAGAGATACACACTCATAGAGACACACACATAGAGACAGTAGAGACACATAGAGACACACTCATAGTCATAGAGACACACACATAGAGACATAGAGACACATAGAGACACATAGAGACACACACATAGAGATACACACTCATAGAGACACACATAGAGACNTAGAGACACATAGAGACACACTATAGTCATAGAGACACACACATAGAGACACGTAGAGACACACTCCATAGACACACATAGAGACACACACATAGAGACACACACATAGAGACACACACATAGAGACACACATAGACTCGTAGAGACACACACTCATAGTACACACAGACACAGACACACATAGAGACACTCATAGACACACACGAGACACACATAGAGACACACACATAGAGATACACACTCATAGAGACACACACATAGAGACATAGAGACACATAGAGACACACTCATAGTCATAGAGACACACACATAGAGACATAGACACACACTCATAGAGACACACTCACAGACTCTATGGGTCTCTGTGTCAGTCTCTCTGTGTGAGTCTATTGGTCTCTGGTGAGTCTATGGGTCTCTGTGAGTCTATGGGTCTCTGTGTAGTCTATGGTCTCTTGTGAGTCTATGGGTCTCTGTGTGAGTCTACGGGTCTCTGTGTGAGTCTATGGGTCTCTGTGTGAGTCTTATGGGTCTCTGTGAGTCTATGGATCTCTGTGTGAGTCTACGGGTCTCTATGTGAGTCTATGTGTCTCTGTGTGAGTCTATGGGTCTCTGTGAGTCTATGGGTCTCTATGTGAGTCTATGGTCTCTATGTGAGTCTATGGGTCTCTATGTGAGTCTACGGGTCTCTATGTGAGTCTACGGGTCTCTGTGTGAGTCTATGGGTCTCTGTGTGAGTCTATTTCTATGGGTCTCTGTGTGAGTCTACGGGTCTCTGTGTGAGTCTATGTGTCTCTGTGTGAGTCTATGGGTCTCTGTGAGTCTATGGGTCTCTGTGTGAGTCTATGGTCTCTGTGTGAGTCTATGGTCTCTATGTGAGTCTGTGGTCTCTGTGAGTCTATGGGTCTCTGTGTGAGTCTGTGTGAGTCTACGGGTCTCTGTGTGAGTCTACGTGTCTCTGTGTGAGTCTATGGGTCTCTGTNTGAGTCTATGGGTCTCTATGTGAGTCTATGGGTCTCTATGTGAGTCTATGGGTCTCTGTGTGAGTCTATGGTCTCTGTGTGAGTCTACGGGTCTCTATGTGAGTCTATGGATCTCTGTGAGAGTCTATGGGTCTCTATGTGAGTCTATGGGTCTCTGTGTGAGTCTATGGGTCTCTGTGTGAGTCTATGGTCTCTGTGTGTGAGTCTACGGTCTCTGTATGAGTCTATGGGTCTCTGTGTGGGTCATGGGTCTCTGTGTGAGTCTATGGGTCTCTGTGTGAGTCTATGGGTCTCTGTGTGAGTCTATGGGTCTCTGTGTGAGTCTACGGGTCTCTGTGTGAGTCTATGGGTCTCTGTGTGAGTCTATGGGTCTCTATGTGAGTCTATGGGTCTCTATGTGAGTCTATGGGTCTCTGTGTGAGTCTATGGGTCTCTATGTGAGTCTACGGGTCTCTGTGTGAGTCTATGGGTCTCTATGTGAGTCTATGGGTCTCTATGTGAGTCTATGGGTCTCTGTGTGAGTCTATGGGTCTCTATGTGAGTCTACGGGTCTCTGTGTGAGTCTATGGGTCTCTATGTGAGTCTATGGGTCTCTATGTGAGTCTACGGGTCTCTGTGGTCTATGGGTCTCTGTGTGAGTCTACGGGTCTCTGTGAGTCTATGGGTCTCTGTGTGAGTCTATGGGTCTCTGTGTGAGTCTATGGGTCTCTATGTGAGTCTGTGGGCTGTGTGAGTCTATGGGTCTCTGTGTGAGTCTACGGGTCTCTATGTGAGTCTATGGATCTCTGTGAGAGTCTATGGGTCTCTATGTGAGTCTATGGGTCTCTGTGTGAGTCTATGGGTCTCTGTGTGAGTCTATGGGTCTCTGTGTGAGTCTACGGGTCTCTGTATGAGTCTATGGTCTCTGTGTGGTCCATGGGTCTCTGTGTGAGTCTATGGGTCTCTGTGTGAGTCTATGGGTCTCTGTGTGAGTCTATGGGTCTCTGTGTGAGTCTACGGGTCTCTGTGTGAGTCTATGGGTCTCTGTGTGAGTCTATGGGTCTCTATGTGAGTCTATGGGTCTCTATGTGAGTCTATGGGTCTCTGTGNTGAGTCTATGGGTCTCTATGTGAGTCTACGGGTCTCTGTGTGAGTCTATGGGTCTCTATGTGAGTCTATGGGTCTCTATGTGAGTCTATGGGTCTCTGTGATGAGTCTATGGGTCTCTATGTGAGTCTACGGGTCTCTGTGTGAGTCTATGGGTCTCTATGTGAGTCTATGGGTCTCTATGTGAGTCTACGGGTCTCTGTTGAGTCTATGGGTCTCTGTGTGGTCATGGGTCTCTGTGTGAGTCTATGGGTCTCTGTGTGAGTCTATGGGTCTCTGTGTGAGTCTATGGGTCTCTGTGTGAGTCTACGGGTCTCTGTGTGAGTCTATGGGTCTCTGTGTGAGTCTATGGGTCTCTATGTGAGTCTATGGGTCTCTATGTGAGTCTATGGGTCTCTGTGATGAGTCTATGGGTCTCTATGTGAGTCTACGGGTCTCTGTGATGAGTCTATGGGTCTCTATGTGAGTCTATGGGTCTCTATGTGAGTCTATGGGTCTCTGTGATGAGTCTATGGGTCTCTATGTGAGTCTACGGGTCTCTGTGNTGAGTCTATGGGTCTCTATGTGAGTCTATGGGTCTCTATGTGAGTCTACGGGTCTCTGTGCAATTCGCCAAAAGTCAATTGACAAATGACGTCACAACGCCCCCCCCCGCGACGATGACGTCACTCGCGGTCACGTGGCGCGCGGGCGTCGCGTGGCCATGGTAACGGAGGCCTTCAGAAACAGGCTTTGTCTAGGCCAAACGCTTTATTATTTACACAAAAATAAACTTTAAAACTTTTCAAAACGCGAATATAAATATACGCGCGCGCGTAACTTTTAGATATTACTCGACGGGTGACGTTTAAAGAAAAAAGGGCGTTACTTTCGCGATGATAATTATTATAATTTTAATATGAAAAAATAAATTCGTTTTAACGACCCCGCGTTGACACGCAATTATTATTCCTTATACTCACAAAGTCGCTCACAACTTACGCATTTTAGTTGCGATGAAAGCAATTATGTAGCTAATATACATTTAAAATGCTAAAGTTTTGTTTTAATGTCGTTCCGATTTTAAATGCAACTTACAATGGAACTCCCACCGCATAGCCACAACGAGGCTGGGTGACCGTTCGTCAACATCTTAACGACAACAACAACTAACAACAACTTAACAACAACTAACAACAACTAACAACAACTTAACAACAACATTTAACAACATAAATAGACACTCATTGGATTTCCCCTCAAGACTTTTTTTTTGTAAAGTAGCCAAGCGGCTTTGCTTTACCCTTTGACGGTGTCTTGCGCATGGCTCCGTTGTTGTTGTTGTTGTTTAAGATGTTGTTGTTGTTGTTGTTGTGGCTTTTGTTGTTGTTGTTGTTGTGGCTTCGACCGCTTTAATTTTTTTCCGGTCTCCATTGCCAATCGATCCGGGCGGCAAACACCAAAGGGTCGAATCGATTCCTCTTTAACCGTTGGGGCGGATGGGGTTGAATCGATTCCTGTTGGCAGATCAAAGGCTACTTTCGATTCCGCCGTTGAAGTCAACGGGTGGTTGGTCGCGAGGAATCGATCCGCTGAAAATCGACGTCGATTTCTTTTCTGAAGCCGCGAGATTATTTATTTATTTATCTAATCGTACCTGGCTAGAAATCCGAAAATCTTTAAAGCTCTATTTTGCCGCCCTTTGCAAAAGCCACAGTCTAGTTTTTTGGCGTTTGAACATCTTAACATTACACACAGATAGGATAAATTATAGTAGTAGGTTTTTACCCTTTAAACTGGTACAAAACTGATACCTTTATACAAGGCATCATGTTTGCAATGACCACAACACAAGCAGTCGAAATGCAAACAAAAAGAAACAACTCTGATAATGATAATATATGCACTGTCCTTGAAGTTGATTGGTCCACACCCGAGACAGCTTTCCTTAAAGCCTAGTCTCACATGGTGTTGGACCAGATGACGCCAAAAGGCGCACAACTCAAAGGCAATGCACCAGCAGAGTATGAGAGCTCGGGGTAAGAATTTACACCATTAGAACCTCCTTTGCCAGTAGCAAAATATGATAATTGGTTTTTTACCCTTCTATCTGGCAACAAAACTGACACATTTTTTACAAGGAGTCATGTTTGCATAGACCACAATACCTGCAGTCGGAATGCAAACAAAAACACAACTTGATAACGTATGCACTGTCCTTGAAGTTGATTGGTCCACACCCGAGACAGCTTTCTTAGAGCCTAGTCTCACATGGTGTTGGACCAGATGACGCCAAAAGGCGCACAACTCAAAGGCAATGCACCATCAGAGTATGAGAGCTCGGGTAAGTTCAAGTTCATGTATTAGGTGTAGCCCTGTGAGCCATTTGGCTCTTGAATCGGGTGCAACCGCAACAAACAAAAAACTAAAACATCTTAAAGTGAATAAGTGACTGAGTGCTAATAGAAAATCCAAGAAAAGACAGAAAATATTGCAGAAAAATCACCGTACACACCAACGCTGTGTGCAAAAATCCCAGTGGGATGCAAGTCAAACAACAACAACAACAACCACAAGACAACTTAGATTAAGGCCATCAGTCTAACTCTGTACTACAACAACACAAACAACAACAACCACAAGACAACTTAGATTAAGGCCATCAGTCTAACTCTGTACTACAACAACACAACAACCACAAGACAACTTAGATTAAGGCCATCAGTCTAACTCTGTACTACAACAACACAAACAACCACAAGACAACTTAGATTAAGGCCATCAGTCTAACTCTGTACTACAACAACACAAACAACAACAACAACCACAAGACAACTTAGATTAAGGCCATCAGTCTAACTCTGTACTACAACAACACAAACAACAACAACCACAAGACAACTTAGATTAAGGCCATCAGTCTAACTCTGTACTACAACAACACACACAACAACCACAAGACAACTTAGATTAAGGCCATCAGTCTAACTCTGTACTACAACAACACAAACAACAACAACAACCACAAGACAACTTAGATTAAGGCCATCAGTCTAACTCTGTACTACAACAACACAAACAACAACAACAAGACAACTTAGATTAAGGCCATCAGTCTAACTCTGTACTACAACAACACAAACATGGCCAACCAAAACTTTTCAAAATCAAAATAAAGGCATAAAAGTCAAACAACAACAACAACAACCACAAGACAACTTAGATTAAGGCCATCAGTCTAACTCCGTACTACAACAAAACAAACATGGCCAACCCGAAAAACGTTTCAAAATCACCAAAATAAAGCCATAAAAGTAATGAAACATTGATCACCAGCTGTGCAAACACTGTTGGCTACACAGGAAAGAAAAACTGTGAATGGTTTGATGACGACGACCAGGAAATTGCAGGCCTCGGTGACAACAAGCCGAAAGCCTGCATCGCCTGGCTACAACACAAACAGTCGAGTCAGATAAAAGGAATCTTATAAGGATGGGGAAATAGGAAATGCAAAGTAAAATCCGTGAATTGAACAACTAAGCTGACGAACACGTAGGCTTTCGCGACCAGGAAACTCACACAGAGAGAGTCACGTTTGCATAAACCACAATACCTGCGGTCATAATGCAAACAAAAAACACAACTCTGATAATGTATGCACTGTCCTTGAAGTTGATTGGTCCACACCCGAGACAGCTTTCCTTCGAGCCTAGTCTCACGTGGTGTTGGACCAGATGACGCCAAAAGGCGCACAACTCAAAGACAATGCACCATCAGAGTATGAGACGTCGGGGTAAGGATTTACACCATTGGAACCTCATTTTGCCAGTAAAAAATGATAATTGGTTTTTTACCCTTCTGTCTGGCAACAAAACTGACACCTATTTTTACAAGGAGTCATGTTTGCATAGACCACAATACCTGCAGCCATAATGCAAACAGAAAACACAACTCTGAAAATGTATGCACTGTCCTTGAAGTTGATTGGTCCACACCGAGACAGCTTTCCTTAGAGCCTAGTCTCACATGGTGTTGGACCAGATGACGCCAAAAGGCGCACAACTCAAAGGCAATGCACCATCAGAGTATGAGAGCTCGGGTGAAGCATTTACACCATTGGAACCTCATTGCCAGTAAAAAAAATATGATAATTGTTTTTTTACCCTTTTATCTGGCAACAAAACTGACACCTTTTTACAAGGAGTCATGTTTGCATAGACTACAATACCTGCAGTCATAATGCAAACAGAAAACATAACTCTGATAATGTATGCACTGTCTTTGAGTTGTGCGCCTTTTGGCGTCATCTGGTCCAACACCACGTGAGACTAGGCTCTAAGAAAAGCTGTCTCGGTGTGGACCAATCAACTTCAAGGACAGTGCATACATTATCAGAGTTGTGTTTTTTGTGTGAGTCTATGGGTCTCTGTGTGAGTCTATGGGTTTCTTTGTGAGTCTATGAGTCTCTGTGTGGGTCTCTATGCGATTCTATGAGTCTCTGTGTGAGTCTATGGGTCTCTATGCTAGTCTATGGGTCTCTATGTGAGTCTATGGGTCTCTGTGTGAGTCTATCTATGTGAGTCTATGGGTCTCTGTGTGAGTCTATGNGTCTATGGGTATCTGTGTGGGTGTGGTCTATGTGAGTCTATGGGTCTCTGTGTGAGTATATGGGTCTCTGTGTGAGTCTATGGGTATCTGTGTGGGTCTATGGGTCTCTGTGTGGGTCTATGGGTCTCTGTGTGAGTCTATGGGTCTCTGTGTGAGTATATGGGTCTCTATGCGAGTCTATGGGTCTCTGTGTGAGTCTATGAGTCTCTATGCGAGTCTATGGGTCTCTGTGGGTCTCTGTGTGAGTCTATGGGTCTCTGTGTGAGTATATGGGTCTCTATGCGAGTCTATGGGTCTCTGTGTGAGTCTATGGGTCTCTGTGTGAGTCTATGGGTCTCTGTGTGAGTATATGGGTCTCTATGCGAGTCTATGGGTCTCTGTGTGAGTCTATGAGTCTCTATGCGAGTCTATGGGTATCTGTGTGGGTCTATGGGTCTCTGTGTGGGTATATGGGTCTCTGTGTGAGTCTATGGGTCTCTGTGTGGGTATATGGGTCTCTGTGTGAGTCTATGGGTCTCTGTGTGAGTCTATGGGTCTTTGTGTGAGTCTATGAGTCTCTGTGTGAGTCTATGGGTCTCTGTGTGAGTATATGGGTCTCTGTGTGAGTCTATGGGTCTCTGTGTGAGTCTATGGGTCTCTGTGTGAGTATATGGGTCTCTGTGTGAGTCTATGGGTCTCTGTGTGAGTCTATGGGTCTCTGTGTGAGTCTATGGTCTTGTGAGTCTATGGGTCTAAGCAGAAGAACACGTCCTTAAAGTTGATTGGTCCACACCCGAGACAGCTTTCCTTAGAGCCTAGTCTCACATGGTGTTGGACCAGATGACGCCAAAAGGCGCGGTCTATGCAAACATGACTCCTCGTAAAAAAAAGGTGTCAGTTTTGTTGCCAGATAGAAGGGTAAATAAACAATTATCATATTTTTCTACTGGCAAATGAGGTTCCAATGGTGTCACACAGAGAGCTTCACCATTCTTGCCCATCTTCTTGGTTCTTTCGGTAAAGTCACGTAGAAGGGAAATAATAAAATTATCAAAATAAAACATAATAAAATACAATTCTCACGACGTTTCGGCCACAACGCAAGCAGCCGTCCTCAGGTGAAGAACAGGTCTGTCGGGAAGACAGCGTCTGAATGAAACACCACCAAGCTTGGAGCGTATATTTAAGCTGGGTTGGAGGGGGAAGAGCGCCTTGACTAAACATTTGCTATGAATTATGTTTTATTTTTATTAATTATTTCCCTTCCACGTGACTTTACCGAAAGAACCAAGAAGACGAATCCCTGCAGTCACGAAAGCTTTAAATCGAAATAAAATACAATTCTCACAATTGTATTTTATTATGTTGAGAATTGTTTTATTATGTTTTATTTTATTATTTTATTATTTCCCTTCTACGTGACTTTACCGAAAGAACGAAGAAGATGAATCCCTGCAGTCACGAAAGCTTTTCAATCGAAACATTCTTACCCGATGAAGCAAAACGTCGCACTACTCAAATTTTAAAATGCTGTTGATTCTCTCTTCAACACACCGGTGGGTTAAAGAAGTGAATTGCGTTTTCCTTTTTAAAAAACGTGACACATTTTTTACTGTTTGGCCGTGTCGGGTGGTGGAGGGTTACGACACATTTATAAATAACGCGATCTAAACCAAAAACCTTGATTATGAATAAGCAGAAGAAATACAACATCTTGCAGATTCCAGTGTATAGTGTAGTGTATAGTGTAGTGTATAGTGGTATATAGTGTATAGTGTAGTGTATAGTAGTGTATAATAGTGTATAGTGTAGTGTACTAGTACAGCACTAGTGTGTAGTGTATAGTGTAGTGTATAGTGTAGTGTATAGTAGTCTAGTGTATAGTGCAGTGTATAGTGTAGTGTATAGTGTAGTGTATAGTGTAGTGTATAGTAGTGTAGTGTNTAGTGCAGTGTATAGTGTAGTATACTAGTACAGCACTAGTGTGTAGTGTATAGTGTATAGTAGTGTATAGTAGTGTATAGTGTAGTGTATAGTGTAGTGTAGTGTATAGTGTAGTGTATAGTAGTGTATAGTGCAGTGTATAGTATAGTGTATAGTGTAGTATATAGTAGTGTATAGTGTAGTGTATAGTGTAGTGTATAGTAGTGTAGTGTATAGTGTAATATACTAGCACAGCACTAGTGTATAGTGTACTAGTACAGCACTAGTGTGTAGTGTAGTATAGTGTAGTGTATAGTGTAGTGTATAGTGTAGTGTATAGTGTAGTGTATAGTGTAGTGTATAGTAGTGTATAGTGTAGTGTATAGTGTAGTGTATAGTGTAGTATACTAGCACAGCACTAGTGTGTAGTGTAGTGTATAGTGTAGTGTAGTGTATAGTGTAGTGTATAGTAGTGTATAGTGTAGTGTATAGTGTAGTGTATAGTAGTGTATAGTGTAGTGTATAGTGTAGTGTATAGTGTAGTGTATAGTAGTGTATAGTGTAATATACTAGCACAGCATCACCGTTGTGTTGGAGAGCCAAGCCACAACATTTACAATCTGAGTGTACGACGTTTCGCCAGTCAGTGCCTGTTCAGAAGCTGACCTTGAGGTCATCGTCAACATATTTACAGAAGCTTACAAGAGCGTGGATCTAACATTGAATGCAGGCAAAAACAAATATCCTCTTCCGACAAGCTTCGTGAGGACATCTATCACCCCTTACAATCACTACCAACAACGCAATACTAGAAAACGTTCACAGTTTCCCATACGTAGGCTGCCATCTCTCAAGCAAAGTCTAATTGATGACACTGGTCAACACACTTTTTATGGCATAAGATATTCCGACGGTTTTAAGGTCATTTTGTGGGTGCTGATTCCAAATCTGGCATCAGTTTTTGTCTATCACATCAGGTTTTTTGAGATATCGAATATTGCATTTTCAATAAAAATTGCAGAAGAAAAATATTAAATAAATATGGATATCTACATAAAATGATATTATAAACACACTATCCTAAAAATGCAGCACCATATTTTATCACTAAAGCAGTCACTGACTCGCAACAACTTGCAATCATAAGTGACAGAGTTAATTTCGGGTAAAATCAATGAAAATGGGTTTGCCGATAGCATAAAAAATTAACCCGTAAAAGCAAAGTTTTTCACTATAAATCCTTTATATGCGTGGCGGCTAGAGTCCTCTCGTCCTCTGGCTTGAGATGGCTGCCACCTATGGGTCAGATGATTGTCTGCCAGTATTAAGCAATTGGTAATTAAATATTTAATTTTTTTCCTTAAAAAGTGTAAAATTTTGGAAAAATTTTTCACGAAAATAAATTGTCTCGCACAACGAGTCTGTGTGCAAAATGTCAGCTCGATTGGATCACGGGAAGTGGGTTAAAAAACGACCGAAAGATTTGCACGGTCGTAAGCAAGCAAGCAAGCAAGCAAACTTAATATAAAGGATTTAAAAATGAGATGTGATGAGCAAATCTGAGATCACATTTGGAATCGGCACCCTGAAATTAGTCTAGAACAGCTGCAAAAGTCCAAGCCAGAATTTTTTTTGTTGACCAGTGTAATGAAATCCAACATCGGTCTTCGAAGATCACGACATTACCACCAAAACCAAATCATTGCGACCCTCTTATATGGTGCAAAAACCTCGACCACCTATCGTCAACACGTAAAATCTCTCGAAATGTTTCATCGACGCTGTCTCGGGGAAATGCTAAACATCACCTGGGGAGAAAGACCGCACTAATATCGGCATCCTGGAGCGCGATCCAACTCACGATGAAGTATCAACTCAGATGGGCAGGTCACCTTGCGAAGATGAATGACTTCTTTTTGGTTCTTTCGGTAAAGTCACGTAGAAGGGAAATAATATAATAAAATAAAACATTAAGTCGCGTAGAAGGGAAATAATAAAATAATACAACTTAGATTAAGGCCATCAGTCTAACTCTGTACTACAACAACACAAACATGGCTAAACCAATACACTTTTCGAAATCACCTAAACAAAGCCATGAAAGCAATGAAAAAGCAATCATAGGAACTGTGACGGAATTTTCACAATAAATGGCATAAACAACATGTACTACCAAAACCCTGCGAAACGATGACCTCTATACGTGCGGCCGTGCACATGGCAGCTATCGGTAACGCGGTTATCTCCTAGCGTGCAACTAACACGAAACAGCACACAGCATTATCATTGCGCCTGTTGGCGTCAAAGTGCATACATTACACAACTGGTCAACAAGAAAAATAACATTTTTTTTCTGGCCTGGACTTTTGCATAGCGTCACTGCTGAACTCAAAATCTTGATGATAATTGGTTTTTTACCCTTCTATCTGGCAACAAAACTGACACCTTTTTTACAAGGAGTCATGTTTGCATAGACTACAATGCAGCAGCCATAATGCAAACAGAAAACATAACTCTGATAATGTATGCACTGTCCTTGAAGTTGATTGGTCCACACCCGAGACAGCTTTCCTTAGAGCCTAGTCTCACATGGTGTTGGACCAGATGACGCCAAAAGGCGCACAACTCAAAGACAATGCACCATCATAGTATGAGAGCTCGGGTAAGAATTTACACCATTGGAACCTCATTTGCCAGTAAAAAANTATGATAATTGTTTTTTACCCTTTTATCTGGCAACAAAACTGACACCTTTTTTACAAGGAGTCATGTTTGCATAGACCACAATACCTGTAGTCGTAATGCAAACAGAAAACATAACTCTGATAATGTGCACTGTCCTTGAAGTTGATTGGTCCACACCCGAGACAGCTTTCCTTAGAGCCTAGTCTCACATGGGTTGGACCAGATGACGCCAAAAGGCGCACAACTCAAAGACAATGCACCATCAGAGTATGAGAGCTCGGGTAAGCATTTACACCATTGGAACCTCATTGCCAGTAAAAAANTATGATAATTGTTTTTTACCCTTTTATCTGGCAACAAAACTGACACCTTTTTTTACAAGGAGTCATGTTTGCATAGACTACAATACTGCAGCCTAATGCAAACAAAAACATAACTCTGATAATGTTGCACACTGTCCTTGAAGTTGATTGGTCCTCACCGAGACAGCTTTCCTTAGAGCCTAGTTCAATGGGTTGGACCAGATGACGCCAAAAGGCCCTCAAAGACAATGACATCAGAGTATGAGAGCTCGGGTAAGAATTTACACCATTGGAACCTCATTTGCCAGTAAAAAATATAATGTTTTTTACCCTTCTATCTGGCAACAAAACTGACACCTTTTTTACAAGGAGTCATGTTTGCATAGACTACAATACCTGCAGCCATAATGAAACAAAAAACATAACTCTGATAATGTATGCACTGTCCTGAAGTTGATTGGCCTCACTCGAGACAGCAGAGCTGTCTCACAGGGGGACCAGATGAGCCAAAAGGCGCACAACTCAAAGACAATGCACCATCAGAGTATGAGAGCTCGGGGTAAGAATTTACACCATTGGAACCTCATTTGCCAGTAAAAAATATAATTGTTTTTACCCTTCTATCTGGCAACAAAACTGACACCTTTTTTTTACAAGGAGTCATGTTGGCATAGACTACAATACCTGCAGTCGTAATGCAAACAAAAAACACAACTCTGATAATATGCACTGTCTTTGAAGTTGATTGGTCCACACCCGAGACAGCTTTCCTTAGAGCCTAGTCTCACATGGGTTGGACCAGATGACGCCAAAAGGCGCACAACTCAAAGACAAAGCACCATCAGAGTATGAGAGCTCTGGGTAAAGAATTTACACCATTGGAACCTCATTTGCCAGTAAAAAATATGATAATTGGTTTTTTACCCTTCTATCTGGCAACAAAACTGACACCTTTTTTTTACAAGGAGTCATGTTTGCATAGACTACAATACCTGCAGTCGTAATGCAAACAAAAAACACAACTCTGATAATATGCACTGTCTTTGAAGTTGATTGGTCCACACCGAGACAGCTTTCCTTAGAGCCTAGTCTCACATGGTGTTGGACCAGATGACGCCAAAAGGCGCACAACTCAAAGACAATGCACCATCAGAGTATGAGAGCTCGGGGTAAGAATTTACACCATTGGAACCTCATTTGCCAGTAAAAAATATGAAATGGTTTTTTACCCTTCTATCTGGCAACAAAACTGACACCTTTTTTTACAAGGAGTCATGTTTGCATAGACTACAATACCTGCAGTCGTAATGCAAACAAAAACACAACTCTGATAATATATGCACTGTCCTTGAAGTTGATTGGTCCACACCCGAGACAGCTTTCCTTAGAGCGTAGTCTCACATGGCGTTGGACCAGATGACGACAACAAGCTTTCGTGACTGCATCAATCCATACTCTTTGGTTCTTTCGGTAAAGTCACGTAGGTAGAAAATAAAATAGAAATTTCCATTGTACATGAACCTTTCTTCGATTTGACTAAAGCTTTCGATTATGTCAAACGTGAAGCACTAATGCAGATTCCTTCTAAGAAATGGCTGCCAACAAAATGTGTTCATTGAACGCGTAGGCTTTCGCGACAAATATCATCCATAACACTGGTCAACAACAACAACAACAAAAATTCTGGCCTGGACTTTTGCAGATGTTCTAGACTAATGTCAGGGTGCCGATTCCAAATCTGGTCTCAGATTTGCTCTATCACATCTCATTGTTATGCTATCGGCATACCCCATTTTCATTGATTTTACCCGAAATTAACTCCGTCACTTATGATTGCAAGTTGTTGCGAGTCAGTGACTGCTTTAGTGTTAAAACATGGTGCTGTATGTTTAGGATAGTGTGTTTATAATATCATTTTAAGTAGATATCCACATTCATTTAATACTTTTCTTCTGCAGTTTTTATTGAAAATGCAATATTTGATATCTCAAAAACCGGCCGGGTACGGGTAGGCCGTGAGTCACTGGTGAGTCACCGTTTGTCACTCATTTCCCAACGTCTTGTCTCTTCTCACGATTCAAGTTCCTAGAATCAACCCACCCGCGCCTGCAACATGGCTTCATCCCAGAGGTCGCAATCGAGTACCCGATACCCGTACCCTACCGTACCCAGCCGGGTACGGGTAGGGTACGGGTATCGGGTACCTGTTTGCGACCCTGGTGCGGCCGGGTACGGGTAAGGAATCAAAACCCGTTTGCGACCTCTGACCTGCAGGAGATTATCTTATAGCGTGCGCACAGAAGCTAATGCGAACACAGCACATAGCATTATCAGTGCGCCTTTTGGTGTCACAGTGCATACATTATCAGAGTTGTGTGTTTTTGTTGCATTCCGACCGCAGGTATTGTGGTCAATGCAAACATGACTCCTTGTAAAAAAGGTGTCAGTTTTGTTGCCAGATAGAAGGGTAAAAAAAAAACTATTTTCGATTTAAAGCTTTCGTGACTGCAGGGATTCATCTTCTTGGTTCTTTCGGTAAAGTCACGTAGAAGGGAAATAATAAAATAATAAAAATGAAACATAATAAAATACAATTCTCACGACGTTTCGGCCACAACGCAAGCAGCCGTCCTCAGGTGAAGAAAGACAGCGTCTTTCAGACGCTGTCTTTCCGACAGACCTGTTCTTCACCTGAGGACGGCTGCTTGCGTTGTGTCCGAAACGTCGTGAGAATTGTTTATGTTTTATTTTTATTATTTTATTATTTCCCTTCTACGTGACTTTACCGAAAGAACCAAGAAGAAAAAACAATTGTCATATTTTGCTACAGGCAAAGGAGGTTCCAATGGTGTAAATCTCTATGTGTCTCTATGTATCTCTATGTATCTCTGTGTATCTCTATGTATCTCTATGTGTCTCTGTGTATCTGGGTATGTCTCTATGTGTCTCTATGTATCTCTATGTATGTATGTGTGTATCTCTATGTATCTCTATCTCTATGTATCTCTGTGTATCTCTATGTATGTGTCTCTGTGTATCTCTCTATGTATGTATCTCTATGTATGTATGTGTCTCTGTGTATCTCTATGTATGTATCTCTGTTCTGTATCTCTATGTATGTGTCTCTGTGTATCTGTGTGTCTCTATGTGTCTCTATGTATATCTATGTGTCTCTATGTATCTCTCTCTGTGTATCTCTGTATCTCTATGTATANCTGTGTATGGGTCTCTATGTATGTGTCTCTGTGTATCTGTGTGTCTCTATGTGTCTCTATGTATCTCTATGTGTCTCTATGTATCTCTCTGTGTATCTATATATCTCTATGTATTTCTATGTATCTCATGTGTCTCTATGTATCTCTATGTATCTCTATGTGTCTCTATATCTCTATGTGTCTCTATGTCTCTCTGTGTATCTATCTCTATGTATTTCTATGTATCTCTATGTGTCTCTATGTATCTCTATGTATCTCTATGTGTCTCTATGTATCTCTATGTGTCTATATGTATCTCTATGTGTATCTATATATCTCTATGTATTTCTATGTATCTCTATGTGTCTCTATGTATCTCTATGTATCTCTATGTGTCTCTGTGTATCACCACAGGGATGATAGCTCGGGCTGAGCTTTCGCGACGCAGTTTGTCAAGCTCGCAAAATGATTGTTTCCCCATCAAAGAGTCTTTTAACCTATAAATGGCATTGTTTGTCTGTCTGTCTGTGTGTCTGTGTGTGTCTGTGTGTCTGTCTGTCTGTCTGTGTGTCTGTGTGTGGTGTGTGGACGAAACTTGCGACGGATTTGGTTCGCAAACCGTGGGGTTAAAGGTTTAAAAAAACGAGTAATATTTAAAAATACTTTTAAAAAACACGCTTTTATGAAATGTACTCGTAATGGAACAACTCCACGACTCCATGAAGTGGCCCTGAAGCTTGCCATAATGTCAGGGACCGTGGCCAATTACAGCCAACGTCAGTTGAGCGTGGACAATAGACCCAAGCGAAACATAACGTGTAAAATGAATGTTAAAAATATTTTTTTATTTTTTATGATATAATATAGTATTGTCACAGTAAGGCATACATATACCAAGTTTGCAATCGATGCCACATTGGGAAGTGGGTTAAAATTGAGTTACAAGATTTGAGTATACCACAAGAACAGAGTGAGTTCATAAAAGCGTGTAAAAAGATTGTTAAAATTTTTTTTAATTTTTTATGATAGAATATGGTATTGTCATCAGTAAGACATAAGTATACCAAGTTTGCAATTGATACCACATTGAAAAGTGGGTTAAAATTGAGTTACAAGATTTGAGTATACCACAACAACAGACAGAGTGAGTTCATAGAAATCTTCTTGGTTCTTTCGGTAAAGTCACGTAGAAGGGAAGTAATAAAATAATAAAACATAAGAAAATAACAAGAAGATGAATCCCTGAAGTCACGAAAGCTTTAAATCGAAATTTAATAGAAATCGTGTAAAAAGATTGTAAAAATTTTTTTTTTTCATTTTTAATGATAGAATATAGTATTGTCATCAGTAAGACACAAGTATACAAGTTTACAATCGATAGCACATTGGAAGTGGGTTAAAATTGAGTTACAAGATTTGAGTATACCACAACAACAGACAGAGTGAGTTCATAGAAATCGTGTAAAAATATTGTTAAAAAAATATTTTTTTAATTTTTAATGATAGAATATGGTATTGTCATCAGTAAGACACAAGTATACCAAGTTTGCAGTCAATATCACATTGGGAAGTGGGTTAAAATTGAGTTACAAGATTTGAGGATACCACAACAACAGACAGAGTGAGTTAATAGAAATCTTCTTGGTTCTTTCGGTAAAGTCACGTAGAAAGGAAGTAATAAAATAATAAAATAATAAAACATAATAAAATAACCAAGAAGATGAATCCCTGAAGTCACGAAAGCTTTAAATCGAAATTTAATAGAAATCGTGTAAAAAGATTGTAAAAAATATATATATTTTTTTAATGATAGAATATGGTATTGTCATCAGTAAGACACAAGTATACAAGTTTACAATCGATAGCACATTGGAAGTGGGTTAAATTGAGTTACAAGATTGAGTATACACAACAACAGACAGAGTGAGTTAATATAAATCTTCTTGTTCTTTCGGTAAAGTCACGTAGAAGGGAAGTAATAAATAATAAAACATAATAAAATAACCAAGAAGATGAATCCTGAAGTCACGAAAGCTTTAAATCGAAATTTAATAGAAATCGTGTAAAAAGATTGTTAAAAATATATATTTTTTATGATAGAATATAGTATTGTCATTAGTAAGACTTAAGTATACCAAGTTTGCAATTGATACCACATTGAAAAGTGGGTTAAAATTTAGTTACAAGATTTGAGTATACCACAACAACAAGAGTTCATAGAAATCGTGTAAAAAGATTGTTAAAAAATATATTTTTAATTTTTTATGATAGAATATCGTATTGTCATCAGTGTGACATAACTATATTAAGTTTGCAATCGATACCACATTGAAAAGTGGGTTAAAATTGAGTTACAAGATTTGAGTATATCACAAGAACAGAGTGAGTTCATAGAAAGCGTGTAAAAAGATTGTTAAAATGTTTTTTAATGATAGAATATAGTATTATCATCAGTAAGACATAAGTATACCAAGTTTGCAATCGATACCACATTGAAAAGTGGGTTAAAATTGAGTTACAAGATTTGAGTATACAACAACAACAGACAGAGTGAGTTCATAGAAAGCGTGTAAAAAGATTATTAAAAATATTTATTTTTATGATAGAATATAGTATTGTCATCAGTATGGCATAAGTATACCAAGTTTGCAATTGATACACATTGAAAAGTGGTTAAAATTGAGTTACAAGATTTGAGTATACCACAAAAAACAGAGTGAGTTCATAGAAAGCGTGTAAAAAGATTGTTAAAATGTTTTTAATGATAGAATATAGTATTGTCATCAGTAAGACACAAGTATACCAAGTTTGCAATTGATACCCATTGGGGTGGGTTAAAATTGAGTTACAAGATTTGAAGATACAACAACAAACAGAGTGAGTTAAATGAAAGCAAAATAATAAAAAAGTAGCCAGTTACCACGACATCAGCTCCGTGCTGAGCCAACGCTATTCCATTTTCCCATCCGTGAACTTTCAAGTAGTTAAATTAACAATTTAGTGCTTCTTAGTATTATTTATTCATTTAATTGCGCCAAAACTGCCCTGGGGTTGCCCCTAGCAACGCGCACGCGCGCCAAGGCTGTCCGGGGGTTGCCCCTAGCAACGCGCACGTGCGCTGTCCGGATGTTGCCCCTAGCAACGCGCACGCGCGCCAAGGCTGCCTGGGGGTTGCCCTAGCAACGCGCACGCGCGCCAAGCTGTCCGGATGTTGCCCTAGCAACGCGCACGCGCCGAGGCTGCCTGGGTGTTGCCCCTAGCAACGTGCACGTGCGCTGTCCGGATGTTGCCCCTAGCAACGGGCACACGCCAAAACTACCCTGGGGGTTGCCCCTAGCAACGCGCAGGCTACATCTGTGGAGATCTGGGGGAGGAAATTGTCATTCGAGTCGAGACCTTGCAAGGTAAGTGGCAGGATTGACGGCTCTGTTCAAGCATTCATCGATATTGATCTGAAGTGTTCGTGATCTGCACGGAGCCATAACTCGTTGGTTCTTTCGGTAAAGCGACGTGGGGTGGAAGATTTTAATTAAATTTAAATAAAAATTCGCGAAGTTTCGATCGCTATCAGACGATTTTATAGCGAAATAAGTAAACAGGATTTAGATATTTTCTTGGTTCTTTGGGTAAAGTCACGTAGAAGGGAAATAATAAAATAATAAAAATAAAACATAAAATAATAAAAATAAAACACAATAAAATAATCTTCTTGGTTCTTTCGGTAAAGTCATCACGTAGAAGGGAAATAATAAAATAATAAAANTAAAACGTCATTATTTTATTATGGTTTATTTTTATGAATAAATAAAATAAGTATGTTTTATTATTATTAAAATACCACGTAATTATTTTGTAATGTTTTATTTTTATTATTAAATAAAATAAGTATGTTTTATTTTTATTAAAATAACACGCAATTTTACGTTTTATTTTTATTATTAAATAAAATAAGTATGCTTTATTTTAATTAAAATAACACATCATTATTTTTAATGTTTTATTTTTATTATTAAATAAAATAAGTGTTTATTTTTATAAAAATAACACGTAATTATTTTGTAATGTTTTATTTTTATTATTAAATAAAACTAAGTATGTTGTATTTTTATTTTTTTATTATTAAAGTCACGTAGAAGGGAAATAATAAAATAAGAAAAATAACACATTTTTATTATTTTATTATTTCCCTTCTACGTGACTTTTCCGAAAGAACTAAGAAGATGAATCCCTGCAGTCACGAAAGCTTTAAATCGTAGTATAATTTCTGCAGTTACGAAAGCTTCAATTTTAGATTTTTTCTTTCCTGCAGGATTTCACGTCAAGAACTCTTGTGACTTTTATCGATTTAAAGTTTTCGTGACCGCAGGGATTCATATTCTTGGTTCTTTCGGTAAAGTCACGTAGAAGGGAAGTAATAAAAGAATAAAAAGAAAACAATTTAAAAAAAAATCTTGCTGTGATTTTCACACCTGATGATGATTGCTTGTGTTGCAATCGAAACGTCGTAAGAATTTTATTATGTTTTATTTTTATCATTTTATTATTTCCCTTCTACGTGACTTTACCGAAAGAACCACCAATATGTTACGACTTTGTTTACATTTCATTTACATTTTCGCTCGCCGCAATGTTGTTTCGCCCGAGTGGCGAAACAACATTGATGGTGTACGGTGAATTTTTCTGCAATATTTAGCTGTCTTTTCTTGGATTTTCTGTTTGCACTCAGTCACTTTAAGATGTTTTTTGTTCATTTTTTAGTTTTTTGTTTGTTGCGGTTGCACCCGATTCAAGAGCCGAATGGCTCACATGGCTATACTTAATACATGAACTTGAAACTTGAAACTTCATTGCTTTCATGGCTTTGTTTAGGTGATTTAGAAAAGTTTTTCGGGTTGGCCATGTTTGTGTTGTTGTAGTACAGAGT
This sequence comes from Lethenteron camtschaticum, assembly GCA_018977245.1. NCBI lineage: Eukaryota > Metazoa > Chordata > Hyperoartia > Petromyzontiformes > Petromyzontidae > Lethenteron > Lethenteron camtschaticum. The sequence goes on along the minus strand of WFAB01001446.1, from coordinate 149,074 downwards.
TAGACTGATGGCCTTAATCTAAGTTGTCTTGTGGTTGTTGTTGTTGGTTGTAGTACAGAGTTAGACTGATGGCCTTAATCTAAGTTGTCTTGTGGTTGTTGTTGTTGTTTGTGTTGTTGTTAGTACAGAGTTAGACTGATGGCCTTAATCTAAGTTGTCTTGTGGTTGTAGTTGTTGTTGTTTGACTTGCATCCCACTGGGATTTTTGCACACAGCGTTGGTGTACGGTGTTTTTTCTGCAATATTTTGCTGTCTTTCTTGGATTTCTGTTTGCACTCAGCCACTTTAAGATGTTTTCTTGTTCATGTTTTTTAATTTTTGTTTGTTGCGGTTGCACCCGATTCAAGAGGCGAATGGCTCACAGGGCTATGTACCTAATACATGAACTTGAAACTTTGAAACATCGCACTCGATCTAAATCTGAACCGTTCGTGACGTTATTTATATTTTAATTTATTATTTTTCTACCCACGTAGCTTTACCGAAAGAACCAAAGGGTAATGGATTCGTGCAGTCACGAAAGCTTCAAATCACGTGCATCGAGAAATAAGAGGAATACATTCCGTTACTTTAAATAACATTTTCAGTGTGTGTGTGTAAGTCCAAGTAAGTGTGTGTGTGTAAGTCCATGTGTGTGTGTGAGAGTCGCTGTGTGTGTCAGCGTAAGTCCAAGTGTGTGTGTGTGTGTAAGTCCATGTGTGTGTGTGTGTGAGTCGCTGTGTGGCAGTGTAAGTCTAAGTGTGTGTGTGTTATAGTCTAAGTGTGTGTGTGTGTGAGTCGCTGTGTGTGACAGTGTAAGTCCATGCGTGTGTGTGTAAGTCCAAGTGTGTGTGTGTGTCGTAGTCCATGGGTGTGTGTGAGTCGGTGTGTGTGTGTGTGTGTAAGTTCATGTGTGTGTGTGAGTCGCTGTGTGTGGCAGTGTAAGTCTAAGTGTGTGTGTGTGTAAGTCCAAGTGTGTTTGTGTGTCGTAGTCCATGGGTGTGTGTGAGTCGGTGTGTGTGTGTAAGTTCATGTGTGTGTGTGAGTCGCTGTGTGTGGCAGTGTAAGTCTAAGTGTGTGTGTTATAGTCTAAGTGTGTGTGTGTGAGTCCAAGTGTGTGTGTGTAAGTCCAAGTGTGTGTGTGTGTTATAGTCTAAGTGTGTGTGTGTGTGAGTCGCTGTGTGTGACAGTGTAAGTCCATGTGTGTGTGTAAGTCCAAGTGTGTGTGTTATAGTCTAAGTGTGTGTGTGAGTCGCTGTGTGTGTGTAAGTCCAAGTGTGTGTGTGTTATAGACCATGTGTGTGTGTGTGTCGCTGTATGTGTAAGTCCATAGTCCAAGTGTGTGTGTGTTATAGACCATGTGTGTGTGTGTTATAGTCAAATTGTGTGTGTGAGTCACTGTGTGTTTGAGGAGCTCACATATCCTTGAAAGATCTGGGCAAAGTCCCATCGGTGAGCTCCTCCGGCAGGCAAGGCTGCGTTGGCTGGGTCATGTAGCCCGCATGCCAGCCACCGCAAGCCTAAACAGCTTTTGTTCGGCTGGATCGAGGGGGCTAAACGGGCGCGGCACGGGCTAGAGAAGAGATGGAGTGACTTGGTACAGGAGCCAACGAGTAAGGTTTGTCACGTAAACAGAACGTGGCCAATTCGTCACTAGTACAGCACTAGCAGTGTATAGTGTAGTGTATAGTGTAGTGTATAGTGTGTAGTGTAGTGTGTAGTGTATAGTGTAGTGTATAGTCGTGTATAGTAGCGTATAGTAGTGTATAGTGTAGTGTATAGTAGTGTATAGTAGTGTATAGTGTAGTGTATAGTAGTGTATAGTGTAGTGTATAGTGTATAGTGTAGTGTATAGTGTAGTATATAGTAGTGTATAGTGTAGTGTATAGTGTAGTGTATAATGTAGTGTATAGTAGTGTAGTGTATAGTGTGTAGTAGTGTAGTGTATAGTGTAGTGTATAGTAGTGTAGTGTATAGTGTAGTGTATAGTGTAGTATACTAGTACAGCACTAGTGTAGTGTAGTGTATAGTAGTGTATAGTGTAGTGTATTAGTACAGCATAGTGTATAGTAGTGAATAGTGTAGTGTATAGTGTGGTATACTGTATAGCATAGTGTAGTGTGTAGTGTATAGTGTAGTGTATAGTGTAGTGTATAGTAGTGTAGTGTATAGTAGTTTAGTGTATAGTGTAGTGTATAGTAGTGTATAGTGTAGTGTATAGTAGTGTATAGTGTAGTGTATAGTGTAGTGTATAGTGTAGTGTAGTGTGTAGTGTATAGTGTAGTGTATAGTCGTGTATAGTGTAGCGTATAGTAGTGTATAGTGTAGTGTATAGTGTAGTGTATAGTAGAGTATAATGTAGTGTATAGTGTCGTGTATAGTGTAGTATATAGTAGTGTATAGTGTAGTGTATAGTGTAGTGTATAATGTAGTGTATAGTAGTGTAGTGTATAGTGTAGTCTATAGTAGTGTAGTGTATAGTGTAGTGTATAGTAGTGTAGTGTATAGTGTAGTGTATAGTACAGCACTAGTGTAGTGTGTAGTGTATAGTGTAGTGTATAGTGTAGTGTATAGTACACTAGTGTATAGTAGTGTATAGTGTAGTGTATAGTGTGGTATACTAGTATAGCACTAGTGTAGTGTGTAGTGTATAGTGTAGTGTATAGTGTAGTGTATAGTGTAGTGTATAGTGTAGTGTACAGTGTAGTATACTAATACAGCACACCGGTGTGTCGGAGAGCCAAGCCACAACATTTACAATCTGAGTTCGACGTTTTGTATACAAGTCGATTTGAACTTCTTTTTCTTCCTTGCTTTGGTAACCGAGGGAATAATAAAAAAATTAACCCGTAAAACAAAGTTTTTCACTATAAATCCTTTATATGCGTGACGGCTAGAGTCTCTCGTCCTCTGGCTTGAGATGGCTGCCACCTATGGGTCAGATGATTGCATGCAACCATTAAGCAATTGGTAATTAAATATAATTATTTTTTCCTAAAAAGTGTAAAATTTTGGAAAAAAAATTTCACGAAATAAATTGTCACGCACAACGAGTCTGTGTGCAAAATGTCAGCTCGATTGGATCACGGGAAGTGGGTTAAAAACGACCGAAAGATTTGCACGGTCGTAAGCGCGCAAGCAAGTGAACTTAATATAAAGGATTTAAAATAAGACGCTGTCTTCCCGACAGACCTGTTCTTCACCTGAGGACGGCTGCTTGCGTTGTGGCCGAAACGTCGTGAGAATTATTTTATTATGTTTAATTTTTATTATTTTATTGTTTCCCTTCTACGTGACTTTACCGAAAGAACCAAGAAGATTATTTAATTATGTTTAATCTTTATTATTTATTATGTTTTATTATTTATTATTTTATTATTTCCATTCTACGTGCTTTACCGAAAGAACCAAGAAGATTATTTTATTATGTTTTCTTTTTATTATTTTATTACTTCCCTTCTACGTGATGACTTTACCGAAAGAACCAAGAAGATGAATCCCTGCAGTCACGAAAGAAGCTTTAAGTCGAAATTTAAGTCTTTAACTGTTTCGTTCCTTGTATAGCGGTGTAGATGCGTTGACCACGCTTCTGCGCTCTTACACAATGTGGGGGGAGAGGATTACTGAGGAAACGTGCATCATGCATTTGCATTACGCGAGCCCTTTGAACGTGTCCTTCCTGTCTATTGTGTTGATGAAAATATCCCTACAACGGTTCGTTTCTGTTCAAGTACGCTGCCCTTTGTATGCATGCATTTCAATCACCTACATCGGTAGGACCACAAATTTAGCAATCTTTTCGAGAACTTTCGATTTAAAGCTTCTTTCGTGACTGCAGGGATTCATCTTCTTGGTTCTTTCGGTAAAGTCATCACGTAGAAGGGAATAATAAATAATAAAAATAAAACAATAAAATAATTCTCACGACGTTTCGGCCACAACGCAAGCAGCCGCCCTAGTGTAGTGTATAGTGTAGTATACTAGTACAGCACTAGTGTAGTGTGTAGTGTATAGTGTAGTGTATAGTGTAGTGTATAGTGTATAGTGTAGTGTATAGTGTAGTGTATAGTGTAGTGTATAGTGTAGTGTACTAGTACAGCACTAGTGTAGTGTATAGTGTAGTGTATAGTGTAGTGTATAATGTAGTATACTAGTACAGCACTAGTGTAGTGTATAGTGTATAGTGTAGTGTATAGTGTAGTGTATAGTGTAGTGTATAGTGTAGTGTATAGTTTAGTGTATAGTGTAGTGTATAGTGTAGTGTACTAGTACAGCACTAGTGTATAGTGTAGTGTATAGTGTAGTGTATAATGTAGTGTATAGTGTAGTGTACTAGTACAGCACTAGTGTAGTGTAGTGTATAGTAGTGTATAGTGTAGTGTATAGTGTAGTATACTAGTACAGCACTAGTGTAGTGTATAGTGTAGTGTATAGTGTAGTGTATAGTGTAGTGTACTAGTACAGCACTACAGACCTGTTCTTCACCTGAGGACCTGTTCTCCACCTGAGGACGGCTGCTTGCGTTGTGGCCGAAACGTCGTGAGAATTATTTTATTATGTTTATTTTTATTATTTTATTATTTCCACTCTACGTGACTTTACCGAAAGAACCAAGAAGATGACTTTTGGAGAACGTTAATCAAAGGTGGGGTGTTGACTGTGTTGTTGGCTGACTCTCTGTGTGTCGTGTGCACTATATTTGTTTGCGATGTTTGTTTTCTCATTCATTTCACTGATGATATTGTGACTCATCAGCCAGCTATGGCTGCAGGGTTTTGCTAGTACAGTTGTCATAATCAACGTTTTTGTATTTAGATCGCGTTATTTATAAATGTTCATATTCTTAGTTTTTTCGGTAAAGTCACCATGTAGGTAAAAAATTTAAATTAATAAAAGTAAAATAAAATAAAAATAACGACGTTTCGGAGGCAACACAAGCTTCCGTCTTCAGGTGGAACCGTCACAGCCACGACAGCTGTATAAATGTGTCGTAACCCTTCACCACCCGACACGGCCAATCAGTAAAAAAGTGTCACGTTGACAAAAGACAAAATAGTTCTCTACTTTAGCCCACCGGTGTGTTGAAGCGTGAAACCACAACATTTACAAATTGAGTACAACGAATTGCCCGATGATGCTGGATGCAATTACCAGCGTAGAGAAGGGAGGGAATGACTGTGGCCGATAGACACACAAACTAAAGTCCTCCCGGGGCGATGGTTTCGAGGTTTCCCCGCGGCCCTGGAGGGCGGTGACCTCACACCGCCGCTCGCCATAAAAAGGCGATGAATCTCAAGCAGCCGCATCACTCCGTCTGACACCTCCAGGAGACCTTCAGACCACTCCAGGACCACTCCAGGAGACCTTCAGAACCACTCCAGGACCACTCCAGGAGACCTCCAGGACACCTCCAGGAGGCTTCCAGGAGACCTCTTCAGGACCACTCCAGGAGACCTTCAGGAGACCTTCAGGAGACCTCCAGAACCACTCCAGGAGACCTCCAGGAGACCTCCAGGAGACCTCTTCAGGACCACTCCAGGACCACTCCAGGAGACCTCCAGGAGACCTCCAGGAGACCTCTTCAGGAGACCTCCAGGACACCGCCGCTCCCCGCTGCAACCTCTCTCCGTGTCCACAATGGCTCAGAGCATCGTGCCCCTGGTGCTCGTCTTGCTGGCCGGCTCGCTGGCTCTCAGCAACGCGAACGTGAGTCCTGAACCCCATGGGAGTGAGCCTTAGTCTGGCTCTGAGTCCTGGGTGGTTGACATTGAACCCTATGGGAGGGAGCCTTAGTCTGGCTCTGTGAGTCTCGGTGATTGACACTGAACCCTATGGGAGGAGCCTTAGTCTGGCTCTGTGAGTCTCGGTGATTGACACTGAACCCTATAAGAGTGAGCCTTAGTCTGTCTCTGTGAGTCTGGTGATTGACACTGAACCCTATGGGAGGAGCCTTAGTCTGGCTCTGTGAGTCTCGGTGATTGACACTGAACCCTACGGAGGAGCCTTAGTCTGGCTCTGTGAGTCCTGGGTGATTGATAATGAACCCTATGGGAGTGAGCCTTAGTCTGGCTCTGAGTCCTGGGTGGTTGACATTGAACCCTATGGGAGTGAGCCTTAGTCTGGCTCTGTGAGTCCTGGGTGGTTGACATTGAACCTTATGGGAGTGAGCCTTAGTCTGGCTCTGTGAGTCCTGGGTGATTGACAGTGAACCCTACGGGAGGAGCCTTAGTCTGGCTCTGTGAGTCTCGGTGATTGACACTGAACCCTACGGAGGGAGCCTTAGTCTGGCTCTGTGAGTCCTGGGTGATTGACACTGAACTCTATGGGAGGGAGCCTTAGTCTGGCTCTGTGAGTCTCGGTGATTGACACAGAACCCTACGGGAGGGAGCCTTAGTCTGGCTCTGTGAGTCCTGGGTGATTGATAATGAACCTATGGGAGTGAGCCTTAGTCTGGCTCTGAGTCCTGGTGGTTGACATTGAACCCTATGGGAGTGAGCCTTAGTCTGGCTCTGTGAGTCCTGGGTGGTTGACATGAACCTATGGGAGTGAGCCTTAGTCTGGCTCTGTGAGTCCTGGGTGATTGACAGTGAACCCAACGGGAGGAGCCTTAGTCTGGCTCTGTGAGTCTCGGTGATTGACACTGAACCCTATGGAGTGAGCCTTAGTCTGGCTCTGTGAGTCCTGGGTGATTGACACTGAACTCTATGGAGGGAGCCTTAGTCTGGCTCTGTGAGTCTCGGTGATTGACACTGAACCCTATGGGAGGGAGCCTTAGTCTGGCTCTGTGAGTCCTGGTGATTGATAATGAACCCTATGGGAGTGAGCCTTAGTCTGGCTCTGAGTCCTGGGTGGTTGACATTCAACCTATGAGAGGAGCCTTAGTCTGGCTCTGTGAGTCCTGGTGATTGACAGTGAACCCTACGGGAGGAGCCTTAGTCTGGCTCTGTGAGTCTCGGTGATTGACACTGAACCCTATGGGAGGAGCCTTAGTCTGGCTCTGTGAGTCTCGGTGATTGACACTGAACCCTACGGGAGGAGCCTTAGTCTGGCTCTGTGAGTCTCGGTGATTGACACTGAACCCTATGGAGGGAGCCTTAGTCTGGCTCTGTGAGTCTCGGTGATTGACACTGAACCCTATGGGAGTGAGCCTTAGTCTGGCTCTGTGAGCCTGGGTGGTTGACATTGAACCCTATGGGAGGGAGCCTTAGTCTGGCTCTGTGAGTCTCGGTGATTGACACTGAACCCTATGGGAGGGAGCCTTAGTCTGGCTCTGTGAGTCTCGGTGATTGACACTGAACCCTATAAGATGAGCCTTAGTCTGTCTCTGTGAGTCTTGGTGATTGACACTGAACCCTATGGGAGGGAGCCTTAGTCTGGCTCTGTGAGTCTCGGTGATTGAGAACCCTACGGAGGGAGCCTTAGTCTGGCTCTGTGAGTCCTGGTGATTGATAATGAACCCTATGGAGTGAGCCTTAGTCTGGCTCTGAGTCCTGGGTGGTTGACATTGAACCCTATGGGAGTGAGCCTTAGTCTGGCTCTGTGAGTCCTGGGTGGTTGACATTGAACCTTATGGGAGTGAGCCTTAGTCTGGCTCTGTGAGTCCTGGGTGATTGACAGTGAACCCTACGGGAGGAGCCTTAGTCTGGCTCTGTGAGTCTCGGTGATTGACACTGAACCCTACGGAGGAGCCTTAGTCTGGCTCTGTGAGTCCTGGGTGATTGACACTGAACTCTATGGGAGGGAGCCTTAGTCTGGCTCTGTGAGTCTCGGTGATTGACACAGAACCTACGGGAGGGAGCCTTAGTCTGGCTCTGTGAGTCCTGGGTGATTGATAATGAACCCTATGGGAGTGAGCCTTAGTCTGGCTCTGAGTCCTGGGTGGTTGACATTGAACCCTATGGGAGTGAGCCTTAGTCTGGCTCTGTGAGTCCTGGGTGGTTGACATTGAACCTTATGGGAGTGAGCCTTAGTCTGGCTCTGTGAGTCCTGGGTGATTGACAGTGAACCCAACGGGAGGGAGCCTTAGTCTGGCTCTGTGAGTCTCGGTGATTGACACTGAACCCTATGGGAGTGAGCCTTAGTCTGGCTCTGTGAGTCCTGGGTGATTGACACTGAACTCTATGGGAGGAGCCTTAGTCTGGCTCTGTGAGTCTCGGTGATTGACACTGAACCCTATGGGAGGAGCCTTAGTCTGGCTCTGTGAGTCCTGGGTGATTGATAATGAACCCTATGGGAGTGAGCCTTAGTCTGGCTCTGAGTCCTGGGTGGTTGACATTCAACCCTATGAGAGGGAGCCTTAGTCTGGCTCTGTGAGTCCTGGGTGATTGACAGTGAACCCTACGGGAGGGAGCCTTAGTCTGGCTCTGTGAGTCTCGGTGATTGACACTGAACCCTATGGGAGGAGCCTTAGTCTGGCTCTGTGAGTCTCGGTGATTGACACTGAACCCTACGGGAGGGAGCCTTAGTCTGGCTCTGTGAGTCTCGGTGATTGACACTGAACCCTATGGGAGGGAGCCTTAGTCTGGCTCTGTGAGTCTCGGTGATTGACACTGAACCCTATGGGAGTGAGCCTTAGTCTGGCTCTGTGGGTCTCGGTGATTGACACTGAACCCTACGGGAGGAGCCTTAGTCTGGCTCTGTGAGTCTCGGTGATTGATAATGAACCCTATGGGAGTGAGCCTTAGTCTGGCTCTGTGAGTCCTGGGTGATTGATAATGAACCCTATGGGAGTGAGCCTTAGTCTGGCTCTGAGTCCTGGGTGGTTGACATTCAACCCTATGAGAGGGAGCCTTAGTCTGGCTCTGTGAGTCCTGGGTGATTGACAGTGAACCCTACGGAGGAGCCTTAGTCTGGCTCTGTGAGTCTCGGTGATTGACACTGAACCCTATGGGAGTGAGCCTTAGTCTGGCTCTGTGAGTCCTGGGTGATTGACACTGAACTCTATGGGAGGGAGCCTTAGTCTGGCTCTGTGAGTCTCGGTGATTGACACTGAACCATACGGAGGGAGCCTTAGTCTGTTCTCTGTGAGTCCTGGGTGATTGATAATGAACCCTATGGGAGTGAGCCTTAGTCTGGCTCTGTGAGTCCTGGGTGATTGATAATGAACCCTATGGAGTGAGCCTTAGTCTGGCTCTGAGTCCTGGGTGGTTGACATTGAACCCTATGAGAGGGAGCCTTAGTCTGGCTCTGTGAGTCTCGGTGATTGACACTGAACCACGTTTGGTGTTTGTGGGCACGTTAAACGTCGACATGTAGAGGGTCATACCCTTTCAACTGGTACAAAACTGACACCTTTATACAAGGCATCATGTTTGCATTAACCACAACACAAGCAGTCAAAACGCACCTGGGGGGGGGGGGGGTCAGACATTTGTGACGATGTGTGACGAGGGGGGGTGGTTTGAGAAATGTGACGTCACATCAAAATGCGAAACTTAAAATAAATATAGAATTGTTAGAACAACACTCCTACAACAACAGAGTGCAGCGCCGCATTAAATACGCACTACAATGACAATAGTTTAAAGCGATTTGAAGCATGTTTTATTTTCAAAATGTAAATATGGTTTGGGGGGGNTTAAAAATCGTACCAAATCACGTGACGTCATTTATGGACAGCCCCTTACACAGATGAAGGTCTCTATGTTAATAGGTTTTGTTGACATGTGACGATAACGATGATGTTTTGAGTTCCTCTCCCATCGTGTGCTCATTCTTTTCTTTGTTTACATTTTACAGGGAAGCGGATATAACAACGGTAAGAGTTTTACTCCTCTGACACAGACTACTCACACACAGAGACCCATAGACTACTCACACACAGAGACCCACAGACTTACTCACACACAAGAGACCNACAGACTACTCACACAGAGAGACCCACAGACTACTCACACACAAGACCCACACACCACACAGAGACCCACAGACTACTCACACAGTCAGAGACCCACAGACTAACTCACACACAGAGACCCACAGACTACTCACACAGAAGAGACCCACAGACTACTCACACAGTAGAGACCCACAGACTACTCACACACAAGAAACCCACAGACTACTCACACAGTAGAGACCCACAGACTACTCGCACAAGAGACCACAGACTACTCACACAGAGACCCACAGACTACTCACACAGTAGAGACCCACAGACTACTCGCACAGAGACCCACAGACTCGCACAGAGACCCACAGACTACTCACACAGTAGAGACCCACAGACTACTCACACAGTAGAGACCAACAGACTACTCACACAGTAGACACCCACAGACTACTCACACACAGAGACCCACAGACTACTCACACACAGAGACCCACAGACTACTCACACAGTAGAGACCCACAGACTACTCACACACAGAGACCCACAGACTACTCACACACAGAGACCCACAGACTACTCACACAGTAGAGACCCACAGACTAACACAGAGACCCACAGACTACTCACACACGTAGAGACCCACAGACTACTCACACAGAGACCCACAGACTCTCACAGTAGAGACCCACAGACTACTCACACAGAGACCACAGACTACTCACACAGTAGAGACCCACAGACTACTCACACAGTAGAGACCCACAGACTACTCACACAGTAGAGACCCACAGACTACTCACACAGTAGAGACCCACAGACTACTCACACAGTAGAGACCCAAAGACTACTCACACAGAGACCCACAGACTTATCACACAGAGACCCATAGACTACTCACACACACAAATACCCATAGATTACTCACACAGTAGAGACCCACAGACTATCACACAGAGACCCACAGACTCACTAAGAGACCCACAGACTACACACAGAGAGACCCACAGACTCACCACACNGAGACCCACAACTACCACACAGACCCACAGACTCACCACACAGAGACCCACAAACTCACACACAGAGACCCACAGACTCACCACACAGAGACCCACAGACTACTCACACAGACACCCACAGACTACCACACAGAGACCACAGACTCACCACACAGAGACCCACAAACTCACCACACAGACCCACAGACTCACCACACAGAGACCCACAGACTCACCACACAGAGACCCACAGACTCACCACACAGAGACCCACAGACTCACCACACAGAGACCCACAGACTCACCACACAGAGACCCACAACTCACCACACAGACCCACAGACTCACCACACAGAGACCCACAGACTCACTCACACAGACACCACAGACTCACCACACAGAGACCCACAGACTCACCACACAGAGACCACAAACTCACCACACAGACCCACAGACTCACCACACAGAGACCCACAGACTCACCACACAGAGACCCACAGACTCACCACACAGAGACCCACAGACTCACCACACAGAGACCCACAGACTCACCACACAGAGACCCACAGACTCACCACACAGAGACCCACAGACTCACCACACAGACCCACAGACTCACCACACAGACCCACAGACTCATCACACAGAGACCCATAGCCTCATCACAGAGACCCACAGACTCATCACACAGAGACCCATAGACTCACCACACAGAGACCCACAGACTCATCACACAGAGACCCATAGCCTCATCACACAGAGACCCACAGACTCACCACACAAAGACCCATAGCCTCATCACACAGAGACCCACAGACTCATCACACAGAGACCCATAGCCTCATCACACAGAGACCACAAACTCACCACACAGAGACCCACAGACTCACCACACAGAGACCCACAAACTCACCACACAGAGACCCACAGACTCACCACACAGAGACCCACAGACTCACTCACACAGACACCCACAGACTCACCACACAGAGACCCACAGACTCACCANACAGAGACCCACAACTCACCACACAGACCCACAGACTCACCACACAGAGACCCACAGACTCACCAGAGACCCACAGACTCACCACACAGAGACCCACAGACTCACCACACAGAGACCCACAGACTCACCACACAGAGACCCACAAACTCACCACACAGACCCACAGACTCACCACACAGAGACCCACCACACAGACACCCACAGACTCACCACACAGAGACCCACAGACTCACCACACAGAGACCCACAACTCACCACACAGAGACCCACAGACTCACCACACAGAGACCCACAGACTCACCACACAGAGACCCACAGACTCACCACACAGAGACCCACAGACTCACCACACAGAGACCCACAGACTCACCACACAGAGACCCACAGACTCACCACACAGAGACCCACAGACTCACCACACAGAGACCCACAGACTCACCACACAGAGACCCACAGACTCATCACACAGAGACCCATCTCATCACACAGAGACCCACAGACTCATCACACAGAGACCCATAGACTCACCACACAGAGACCCACAGACTCATCACACAGAGACCCATAGCCTCATCACACAGAGACCCACAGACTCACCACACAAAGACCCATAGCCTCATCACACAGAGACCCACAGACTCATCACACAGAGACCCATAGCCTCATCACACAGAGACCCACAGACTCACCACACAGAGACCCATAGCCTCATCACACAGAGACCCACAGACTCATCACACAGAGACCCACAGACTCACCACACAGAGACCCACAGACTCATCACAGAGACCTGCTAACATCTCTACCTTCTCTAACATCTCTACCGTGTCCTGCAACGTTTGACCCACCCAGTATTCTGCCAGGACAAGGCTGATGGGCTGTACGCAGACACCTCAGACTCCCACAGCTTCTACCACTGCTCCAATTCCCTGACGTACCACAAGCAATGCCCAGCCAACCTGGTGTTCAACCCGGCCAAAAACAGATGTGACTGGGACGGTACGTATCGCACATTCACCCCATCCACTCACTCACCCGCTCACTCATTCACCTACTGCACGCATTCACCCACTCACTCATCCACACTCTCATTCACCCACTCATTCACCCACCCACCCACTCACTCNTTCATTCACCCACTCACTCNTTCACCCACTCATTCACCCACCCACTCATTCACCCACTCACTCATTCACCCACTCACTCACCCAATCACTCATTCACCCACTCACTCATTCACCCACTCACTCACTCNTTCACCCACTCACTCATTCACCCACTCACTCATTCACCCACTCACTCACCCACTCACTCACTCACACCACTCACTCATTCACCCACTCACTCATTCACCACCCACTCATTCATATCCTCACTTGTACACCTATTCAACAACAACAACAACCGCCTGCACAAGCGTCGTGGTGGCGGTGACGAGATAATGACGCTCGACTGATTTGGAGTGAGACCTCTGCTGTCACACCAGAGCCGGTCATGAGCACACTGCCCAGGTATGGGAAACTCTCCACTCTCTCAACTGCCCCATCACCAATTGGGAGTTGTGGGGTGGAGTGTCCGATGGTACAAAACACCCAGGCAGGTGCTTAGTTTTGGTGGGCTGATGGTAAGGCCCCACCTCTTAGTGGCACGCTCCAGGTTCAGCAGCAGCACCTCCAACTCCTCCTCTGAGTGAGCGGCTATTACCAGATCATCGGCATACATAACGTGGTTGAGCAATAGGGAGCGATCCCTTGACTGCACCCGGGCATCGATTAGGCTCCCATTGTATCTGTACCGATGAAATTTTCTTCGGTACAGCTACTGAAGGTTTCACGAACTACGGGGTCGAAATAGATATTAAATCATGTGGGAGCCAGAGGACATCCCTGTCGCACCCCAAGGTGTACAGGGAAAGGCTCCGACTCCCGGCCACGTAGTTTTACCCGGGTCCACTCACCATCATGAAGGTCTTTAATGATCGTGAGCAATGAGTCAGGGACACCGAAAGCACGAAGAACAACCCAGAGCCCAGGCCCACTGATGGTATCATAGGCCTTGACCAGGTCAATAAAGCAGAGATGTAGGTCTTGTTGGAATTCCCTACACCTCTGCTGTAGCAAACGGACAGAAAATATGACATCTGTGCAGGACTGCCCTTTCCTGAAACCGCATTGGGGCTCCGCAAGCCTCTCCTCAGCGTGCCTGGCAAGGCGATGTTGAATAATCCTTGCCAGGACCTTTCCCAGCACATTGAGTGAGATGCCCCTGTAGTTGTTACAGTCTGTGCGGTCCCCCTTCTTAAAGAGGGGACCACCAGGGCATCCTTCCAGTCCTGCGGAACCCGTCCAGTGGTCCAGACTGTTGTTATGATGTCATATAGGGCAGTCTGTGCACAAACGCCACCCTCCCTCAGCATTTCGCTTGGGAGATCATCTCTGCCCGATGCCTTTCCTGGTCTCAGACTCCGGATCACCCTCAGTACTTCCTCAACAGCTGGCACCTCAGCCAGCCACTCACAGGGGGTGACTTCTTCCAATATTTGAGCCACCACAGCCTCAGCAGGGTCATCCCCACTTTGTCCCACGATGTTTTATAGGCTGAAAGATTTCCCCTCCTCAAGGACCTCACAAAAATGCTCAGCAAATCTGCAATCGGTGTGGCACTGCAAGTTACTTTTTTTTGGTAGTTAATTGAAGGTGTATGGGTTACCAACCCCTCGCATCTGTCCAGAGCCCCCATTTAGCCGCTGTGGTGGTCACAACCGCCATGAGGGGAAAGGCCAATCGGAATTGGCCCTCCCCCCTCAGCACTGTACACGACCGCGTTGCCCGTCCAGCACCACGAAGAGGAAGGGGTTGTTTTACACAGACTCATCATGCAGATACCCACAGACTCATCGCACAGAGACCCGTAGACTCATCACACAGAGACCCGTAGACTCATCACACAGAGACCCACAGACTCACCACACAGAGACCCACAGACTCATCACACAGAGACCCACAGACTCACCACACAGAGACCCACAGACTCACACAGAGACCCACAGACTCATCACACAAAGACCCATAGACTCATCACACAGAGACCCACAGACTCACCACACAGAGACCCACAGACTCATCACACAGAGACCCACAGACTCATCACACAGAGACCCTCAGACTCACCACACAGAGACCCATAGACTCATCACAGAGACCCACAGACTCACCACACAGAGACCCACAGACTCATCACACAGAGACCCACAGACTCATCACACAGAGACCCACAGACCCATCGCCAAGAGACCCACAGAGTCATCACAATAAGACCCATAGACTCATCACACAGAGACCCACAGACTCATCACACAAAGACCCACAGAGTCATCACACAGAGCCCCACAGACTCATCACACAGAGACCCACAGATTCATCACACAGAGACCCACAGACTCATCACACAGAGACCCACAGACTCATCACACAGAGACCCGCTAACAGCTCCACCTTTGTCTCCTGCAGTGGGGAACTCAGCATTCTGCCAGGACAAGGCGATGGGCTGTACCCAGACCCCTTAGACTCCCACAGCTTCTTCCAATGCTCCAATTCCCTGACGTACCACAAGCAATGTCCAGCCAACCTGGTGTTCAACCCGGCCATCAGCGTGTGCGACTGGCCTGGTACATATGGCACATTCACCCCATCCACTAACTCACCCATTCACTCATTCACCTACCCACTCGCACGCTCATTCACCCACCCACAGACAACTCACACCGAGACCCATAGACTCACATAGGGACCCAATGACTCATCACCCAGAGACGCATATACTACTCATTTGAGACCCATAGACTCATTACATAGAGATCCATAGACTACTTGTCTCGATCTCGCTGTGCGCTGCGTTGCACCGCTAGCTGAGTAGTTAACCTCGCGTTCAATAAACCCTCGGAGCCAGGATGAACGTCCGACTCCAAACGTCATTTATTGAGTTTAACGGTAAAACTGGTGAGAAAACACAGATACAGCATCTGATATAACCCGGAAACACCAACACAATGAATGAATACCACAGCATCATAACATTGTCTTAGATAACATATTTCTAAACAATAGACCCTGGATGGACCAGGCCCCTACATTACCACTGAATAACTATACAAGAGCATAAGCTGCTGTGTTACATAAAGACATCGTGTTATCATCACACTGTACTCCAGATTTTCTTGGCTCTTTCGGTAAAGTCACGTAGAAGGGAAGTAATAAAATAATAAAAATAAAACATAAAATATTTTATTGTGTTTTATTATTATTTTATTACTTCCCTTCTACGTGACTTTACCGAAAGAACCAAGAAGATGAATCCCTGCAGTCACGAAAGCTTTAAATCGAAATTTGCACTCCAGATGTACAGTATTACACATAACACTAAACTGTGGATGAGATATTTCGTCATCCTTGCTCTCAGGATCGCAATAAAGTTACTTGGGTACAAGTTTGACACGACTTATTAAATTACAAGTGACATTCACAATAAGGAAAGTTGCAGGCTTCGTTGTTAACTAGGCCTCGTATTTATCGTAACAATTTAACGGCATTATAAAGGCATGTACATCCTTATAACGGTCATTCTAACATTATAACAGCATTGCCAATATTATAAGAACATAAACAAACTTACAGACAATGCTTCTTAAGCTCCCACGATGGACAATTGCGGCTTGCTTCACTGGACGCGATGCGTGCCGCCATCTTGAATTATGTGCCTAATGGCCGACGCCCGCGTGGTTAAGCGGGAATCTTAATTCGCAACTTCCTGGTCACGTGACGAAAACCAGCATCAAACACAGGAAATGCCTGTGTACATACGCACCCCCCCCCCCCCCCCATCTGCCGTGAGGAAAACTCCTGCCGAGAGGCAGAACACTACTCATTTGAGACCCATAGACTCATCACACAGAGACCCGAAGACTCATCACACAGAGACCCACAGACTCATCACACAGAGACCCATAGACTCATCACACAGAGACCCACAGATCATCACACAGAGACCCACAGACTCATCACACAGAGACCCACAGACTCATCACACAGAGACCCACAGACTCATCACACAGAGACCCACAGACTCATCACACAGAGACCCACAGACTCACCAAACAGAGACCCACAGAGTCATCACACAGAGACCCACAGACTCATCACACAGAGACCCACAGACTCATCACACAGAGACCCACAGACTCACCACATAGAGACCCACAGACTCATCACACAGAGACCCGCTAACAGCTCCACCTTTGTCTCCTGCAGTGGTGAACTCGGCTTTCTGCCAGGGCAAGGCCGATGGGCTGTACCCAGACCCCGCAGACTCCCACAGCTTCTACCACTGCTCCAATTCCCTGATGTACCACAAGCAATGTCCAGCCAACCTGGTGTTCAACCCAGCCAAAAACATATGCGACTGGGATGGTACGTATCGCACATTCACCCCATCCACTCAATCACTCATTCACCCATTCACCCACTCACCCAACCATTCACGCAAATACACACACACTCAGTCACCAATTCACCTCGCCACCCGTTCACTAACCCACCCACTCACTCATTTGCCCACTCAGTCATTCACCCACCCACTCATTCACTCACTAATTCGCTCATTCACCCACTCGTTCACTCACCCATAAACTACTCACACAGTAGAGACCCACAGACGACTCACACACTGAGTCTGTGTCTGTGTCGTGTGTGCAGTTCCACACGACGACGCAACAACGACCACCCAGGCAACCACCAAGCCACGTAAGCTCTCAACTCGTGTCGTCTCGTGTCAACTCCAACTCCCCCCACACTCCCCTCCATCTCCATCGCACGCCTTGACGAGGGTGTCGTGGCCTCTATAGAAGCCGGGAGGGTGATGGTGGTGATGGTGGTGATGGGGGTGATGGGGTGTTGATAGTGGTGGTGATGGTGGTGATGGTGGTGATAGTGGTGGTGGTGATGGTGGTGATGGTGGTGATGGGGGTGGTGATAGTGGTGGTGATGGTGGTGATGGGGTGGTGATAGTGGTGGTGAGGATGATCATCTCCACCAACAACCGCCATTCGCCACTAGGTGCGGTGACGTCACCACGACGCTTGTGCCAGGCCATGTGTACCTTGAGGCCAGGTGAAGTGTCGAACGCCCGCAGACAGGAGGTCAGAGCCGGTCCACCGGACCTCCTGAATACCACAGAGATCCAGGCGGTACTGATCCAGCTCTCGACAGAAGAGTGGCAGCCTCTCCTCCGCAGTGAGCGTTAGAAAATTCCACGTGGCCATCCGCAATGGTTTTTCGTTGTTTCTGGAGGAGCCCCAAGGGTAAAGATTCAATCTTCTGGCTCCGCCAAATGGGGTTTGGCCAGGAAACGTTATAGACGCCTGTCCCCGGGGTCTCCGGCACAAGCTTGTTAAGTACATTTTTCGGTCGTAGTTTAGTGGAATTTAATTGAAGGTGGAGGGTTACTAGCCCCTCGCACCTGTCCAGAGCCCCCATTTAGCCGCTGTGGTGGTCACAGATGCCATGAGGGAAAGGCCAATCGGAATTGGCCCTCCCACCCTCAGCACTGTACACGACAACATTGCCCATCCGGCACCACGAGGAGGTAGGCGGTTGTTTTACGTAAACTCATCACACAGAGACCCACAGACTCATCACCAAGAGACCCATAGACGACTCATTTGAGACCCACAGACTCATCAAACAGAGACCCATAGACTCATCACATAGAGACCCGCTAACAGCTCTACCTTTGTCTCCTGCAGTGGTGAACTCGGTATTCTGCCAGGACAAGGCTGATGGTCTGTACCCAGACCCCTCAGACTCCCACAGCTTCTACCACTGCTCCAATTCCCTGACGTACCACAAGCAATGCCCAGCCAACCTGGTGTTCAACCCGGCCATCAGCGTGTGCGACTGGCCCGGTACGTATGGCACATTCACCCCATCCACTCACTCACTCACCCATTCACTCATTCACCTACACATCCATTCACCTTCCCACTCATTTATTCTTTCATCTACCCACTCGCATGCTCATTCACCCATTCATTAACTCACTAATTCGCTCATTCACCCACTCGTTCACCCACCCATCGACTACTCACACAGTAGAGACCCACAGACTTCTCACACAGTAGAGACCCACAGACTACTCACACAGTAGAGACCCACAGACTACTCACACAGTAGAGACCCACAGACTACTCACACACAGTAGAGACCCACAGACTACTCACACAGTAGAGACCCACAGACTACTCACACAGTAGAGACCCACAGACTACTCACACAGTAGAGACCCACAGACTACTCACACAGAGACCCACAGACTAACAGTAGAGACCCACAGACTACTCACACAGTAGAGACCCACAAACTACTCACACAGTAGAGACCCACAGACTACTCACACACTGAGTCTGTGTCTGTGTCGTTTGTGCCGTTGCAGGCAACGTCGCAGCAGCAACCACCCAGGCAACCACCAAGTCAGGTAAGCCCTCAACACGTGTCGTCACGTGTCGTCTCGTGACGTCACTACCACCCCCCCCCACACTCCCCTCCATCTCCATTGCACGCCTTGACGAGGGTGTCGTGGCCTCTGTAGAAGCCGGGAGGGTGATGGTGGTGATGGTGGGATAGTGGTGGTGATGGTGGTGATGGGGGTGGTGATAGTGGTGGTGATGGTGGTGATGGGGGTGGTGATGATGATAATCATCACCACCAACGACAACCGCCATTCGCCACTAGGTGGCGGTGACGTCACCACGACGCTTGTGCTAGGCCATGTGTACCTTGAGGCCACGTGAAGTGTCGAACGCCCACTGGCAGGAGGTCAGACCCGGTCCACCGAACCTCCTGAATACCACAGAGATCCAGGCGGTACTGGTCCAGCTCCTGACAGAGGAGTGGCAGCCTCTCCTCCGCAGTGAGCGTTCGAAAATTCCACGTGGCCATCCGCAATGGTTTTTCGTTGTTTCTGGAGGAGCCCCAAGGGTAAAGATTCAATCTCCTGGCTCCGCCAAATGGGGTTTGGCCACGAGACGTCATAGACGCCTGTCCCCCGGGGTCTCCGGCACAAGCTTGATAAGTACATTTTTCGGTCGTAGTTTAGTGGTAGTTAATTGAAGGTGGAGGGTTACCAACCCCTCGCACCTGTCCAGAGCCCCATTTAGCCGCTGTGGTGGTCACAGATGCCATGAGGGGAAAGGCCAATCGGAATTGGCCCTCCCCCCCTCAGCACTGTCCACGACAGCGTTGCCCGACCAGCACCACGAGGAGGTAGGCGGTTGTTTTACGTAGACTCATCACTCAGAGACCCACAGACTCATCACCAAGATACCCATAGACTTATCACTTAGAGACCCATAGACTCATCACTCAGAGACCCACAGACTCATCACTCAGAGACCCACAGACTCATCACAATAAGACTCATAGACTCATCACTCACGTACACAGAGACCCGCTAACAGCTCCACCTTTGTCTCCTGCAGTGGTGAACTCGGCATTCTGCCAGGACAAGGCCGATGGGCTGTACCCAGACCCCTCAGACTCCCACAGCTTCTACCACTGCTCCAATTCCCTGACGTACCACAAGCAATGTCCAGCCAACCTGGTGTTCAACCCGGCCATCAGCGTGTGCGACTGGCCCGGTACGTATGGCACATTCACCCCATCCACTCACTCACCCATTCACTCATTCACCCAACCATTCATTCATTCACCAACTCATTCATTCATTCACCCACTCATTAATTCACCCACCCATTAATTCGCCTACCCACTCGCACGCTCATTCACCCATTCATTAACTCACTAATTCGCTCATTCACCCACTCGTTCACCCACTCATAGACTACTCACACAGTAGAGATCCACAGACTTCTCACACAGTAGAGACCCACAGACTACTCACACAGTAGAGACCCACAGACTACTCACACAGCAGAGACCCACAGACTACTCACACAGTAGAGACCCACAGACTACTCACACAGTAGAGACCCACAGACTACTCACACAGCAGAGACCCACAGACTACTCACACAGCAGAGACCCACAGACTACTCACACAGCAGAGACCCACAGACTACTCACACAGCAGAGACCCACAGACTACTCACACAGTAGAGACCCATAAACTACTCACACAGTAGAGACCCACAGACTACTCACACAGTAGAGACCCATAAACTACTCACACAGTAGAGACCCACAGACTACTCACACAGTAGAGACCCACAGACTACTCACACAGCAGAGACCCACAGACTACTCACACAGTAGAGACCCATAAACTACTCACACAGCAACCCACAGACTACTCACACAGAGACCCACAGACTACTCACACAGTAGAGACCCACAGACTACTCACACACTGAGTCTGTGTCTGTGTCGTTTGTGCCGTTGCAGGCAACGTCGCAGCAGCAACCACCCAGGCAACCACCAAGTCAGGTAAGCCCTCAACTCGTGACGTCACGTGTCGTCTCGTGACGTCACCACCCCACACTCCCCTCCATCTCCATTGCACGCCTTGACGATGGTGTCGTGGCCTCTGTAGAAGCCGGGAGGGTGATGGTGGTGATGGTAGTGATGGTGGTGATGGGGTGGTGGTGATGGGGTGATGGTGGTGATGGGGTGGTGATAGTGGTGGTGGTGATGGTGGTGATGGGGTGGTGATAGTGGTGGTGATGGAAGTGATGGTGGTGATGGTCGTGATGGGGGTGGTGATGGTGGTGATGGTGGTGATGGTGGTGGTGATGATCATCACCACCAACAACAACCTGCCATTCGTCACTAGGTGGCGGTGACGTCACCACGACGCTTGTGCTAGGCCATGTGCACCTTGAGGCCACGTGAAGTGTCAAACGCCCGCTGGCAGGAGGTCAGAACCGGTCCACCGGACCTCCTGAATAGCACAGAGATCCAGGCGGTACCGGTCTAGCTCCGGACAGAGGAGTGGCAGCCTCTCCTCCGCAGTGAGCGTTCGAAAATTCCACGTGGCCATCCGTAGTGGCTTTTTATTGTTTCTGGAGGAGCCCCGAGGGTATAGATTCAATCTCCTGGCTCCACCAAATGGGGTTTGGTCAGGAGACGTCATAAACGCCTGTCCCCCGGGGTCTCCGGCACAAGCTTGATAAGTAAATTTTTCGGTCGTAGTTTAGGGGTAGTTAATTGAAGGTGGAGGGGTTACCAGCCCCTCGCACCCATCCAGAGCCCCCATTTAGCCGCTGTGGTGGTCACAGATGCCATGAGGGGAAAGGCCAATCGGAATTGGCCCTCCCCCCTCAGCACTATCCATGACAGCGTTGCCCGTCCGGCACCACGAGGAGGTAGGGGGTTGTTTTACAGAGACTCATCACTCAGAGACCCACAGACTCATCACCAAGAGACCCATAGACTCATCACTCAGAGACCCATAGACTCATCACACAGAGACCCACAGACTCATCACCAAGAGACCCATAGACTCATCACTCAGAGACCCATAGACTCATCACACAGAGACCCATAGACTCATCACTCAGAGACCCATAGACTCATCACTCAGAGACCCACAGACTCATCACCAAGAGACCCATAGACTCATCACTCAGAGACCCATAGACTCATCACTCAGAGACCCACAGACTCATCACCAAGAGACCCATAGACTCATCACCAAGAGACCCACAGACTCATCACCAAGAGACCCATAGACGACTCATTTGAGACCCACAGACTCATCACATAGAGATCCATAGAGACCCGCTAACAGCTCCACCTTTGTCTCCTGCAGTGGTGAACTCGGCATTCTGTCAGGACAAGGCCGATGGGCTGTACCCAGACCCCTTAGACTCCCACAGCTTCTACCACTGCTCCAATTCCCTGACGTACCACAAGCAATGTCCAGCCAACCTGGTGTTCAACCCGGCCATCAGCGTGTGCGACTGGCCCGGTACGTATGGCACATTCACCCATCCACTCACTCACTCATTCACCCATTCATTCATTCACCCACCCATTCATTTGCCTACCCACTCGCATCCTCATTCACCCAATCATTCACTCACTAATTTGCTCATTCACCCACTCGTTCACCAACCCACCCACAGACTACTCACACATTAGAGACCCACAGACTACTCACACAGTAGAGACCCACAGACTACTCACACAGTAGAGACCCATAAACTACTCACACACTGAGTCTGTGTCTGTATCGTTTGTGCCGTTGCAGGCAACGTCGCACCAGCGACCACCCAGGCAACCACCAAGTCAGGTAAGCCCTCAACACGTGTTGTCACGTGTCGTCTCGTGACGTCACGTGTCGTCTCGTGACGTCACCACCCGCCCCCCCCCCCACACTCCCCTCCATCTCCATTGCACGCCTTGACGAGGGTGTCGTGGCCTCTGTAGAAGACGGGAGGGTGATGATGGTGATGGTGGTGGTGGTGATGGTGGTGATGGTGGTGATGGGGTGTGATGGTGGTGATGGTGGTGATGGTGTGATGGTGGTGATGGTGGTGATGGGGGTGAGGGGGTGATGGTGGTGATGGTGGTGATGGGGTGGTGATGGTGGTGATGGTGGTGAAGGGGGTGGTGATGGTAGTGATGGGGGTGATGGTGGTGATGGGGTGGTGATAGTGGTGGTGATGGGGGTGGTGATAGTGGTGGTGATGGAGGTGATGGTGGTGGTGATGATGATGGGGGTGGTGATAGTGGTGGTGATGGAGGTGATGGTGGTGATGGTGGTGGTGATAGTGGTGGTGATGGTGGTGATGGTGGTGATGGGGGTGGTGATAATGGTGGTGATGGAGGTAATGGTGGTGATAGTGGTGGTGATGGAGGTGATGGTGGTGATGGTGGTGATGGGGTGGTGATAGTGGTGGTGATGGAGGTGATGGTGGTGGTGATGATGATCATCACCACCAACGACAACCGCCATTCGCCACTAGGTGGCGGTGACGTCACCACGACGCTTGTGCTAGGCCATGTGCACCTTGAGGCCACGTGAAGTGTCGAACGCCCGCTGGCAGGAGGTCAGAGCCGGTCCACCGGACCTCCTGAATACCACAGAGATCCAGGCGGTACCGGTCCAGCTCCCAACAGAGGAGTGGCAGCCTCTCCTCCGCAGTGAGCGCTCTAAAATTCCACGTGGCCATCCGTAGTGGCTTTTTGTTGTTTCTGGAAGAGCCCCGAGGGTGAAGATTCAATCTCCTGGCTCCGCCAAATGGGGTTTGGCCAGGAGACGTCATAGACGCCTGTCCTCCCGGGGTCTCCGGCACAAGCTTGTAAAGTACATTTTTCGGTCGTAGATTAGTGGTAGTTATTTGAAGGTGGAGGGGTTACCAGCCCCTCGCACCTGTCCAGAGCCCCCATTTAGCCGCTGTGGTGGTCACATATGCCATGAGGGGAAAGGCCAATTGGAATTGGCCCTCCCCCCTCAGCACTGTACACGACAGCGTTGCCCGTCCGGCACCACGAGGTAGGCGGTTGTTTTACGTAGACTCATCACACAGAAACCCACAGACTCATCACACAGAGACCCATAGACTCATCACATAGAGACCCGCTAACAGCTCCACCATTGTCTCCTGCAGTGGTGAACTCGGGATTCTGTCACGACAAGGCTGATGGGCTGTACCCAGACCCCTCAGACTCCCACAGCTTCTACCACTGCTCCAATTCCCTGACGTACCACAAGCAATGCCCAGCCAACCTGGTGTTCAACCCGGCCATCAGCGTGTGCGACTGGCCCGGTACGTATGGCACATTCACCCCATCCACTCACTCACCCATTCACTCATTCACCTACACATCCATTCACCTTCCCACTCATTCATTCTTTCACCTACCCACTCGCACGCTCATTCACCCATTCATTAACTCACTAATTCGCGCATTCACCCACTCGTTCACCCACCCATAGACTACTCACACAGTAGAGATCCACAGACTACTCACACAGCAGAGACCCACAGACTACTCACACAGTAAAGACCCACAGACTACTCACACAGTAGAGACCCATAGACTACTCACACAGTAGAGACCCACAGACTACTCACACAGTAGAGACCCACAGACTACTCACACAGTAGAGACCCACAGACTACTTACACAGTAGAGACCCACAGACTACTCACACGGCAGAGACCCACAAACTACTCACACAGTAGAGACCCACAGACTACTCACACAGTAGAGACCCACAGACTCACACAGAGACCCACAGACTACTCACACAGTAGAGACCCACAGACTACTCACACAGTAGAGACCCACAAACTACTCACACAGTAGAGACCCACAGACTACTCACACACTGAGTCTGTGTCTTTTGTGCCGTTGCAGGCAACGTCGCAGCAGCGACCACTCAGGCAACCACCAAGCCAGGTAAGCCCTCAACTCGTGACGTCACGTGTCGTTTCGTGACGTCACGTGTCGTCTCGTGACATCACCACCCGCCCCACCCCACACTCCCCTCCATCTCCATTGCACGCCTTGACGATGGTGTCGTGGCCTCTGTAGAAGCCGGGAGGGTGATGGTGGTGATGGTGGTTGTTGTTGGTGGTGGTGATGATCATCATCGATGCTTGTGCTCGGCCATGTGTACCAGAGGTCGCAAACGGGTTTTGATTCCTTACCCGTACCCGGCCGCACCAGGGTCGCAAATGGGTACCCGTACCCGGCCTGGTACGGGTATCTGGGTATCGGGTAGGGTACGGGTATCGGGTATCCGGTTGCGACCTCTGATGTGTACCTTGAGGCCACGTGAAGTGTCGAACGCCCGCTGGCAGGAGGTCACGGGGCAGACCCAGCAGATGCCACGGGTCGACTGACTGAGATGACCGAGATGACTGGCTGATGCACCACCTGTGCCCCCTACTGTGCCAACTGGCTGTGCTTTAGCCACCCGGCGCTCCGCTCGTTGTTGTGAGCGTCGCTCCTCCGCCCTCCATTGTTGTTGGAAGGCGACCGCCTCCAACTGCCCAGTAGCGTCCTTCACGAGCCTCCTCCACAGAGGCCTATCTTGACACCGCTGGTACCAGTCATCGGCAAGTCCACTCAGCTCCACGTCCTCCTGTACCACATCGCTCCATCTCTTCTCTAGCCCGTGCCGCGCCCGTTTAGCCCCCTCGATCTGGGCAAACAAAAGCTGTTTAGGCATGCGGTGGCCGGGCATGCGGGCTGCATGGCCCAGCCAATGCAGCCTTGCCTGCCGGAGGAGCTCACCGATGGGACTTTGTCCAGATCTTTCGAGGATTTGTGAGTTCCTCACACAATCCAGCCTGGTTAAACCCAAGATTGATCGTAGGCAGGCCAGCTTAAATGTTTCTAACCGGCGAAGATGTTCCATTAGGGGGGTCCACGTTTCGTAAGCATTGAGAAGAGAGGGAATGACTGTGTCTGAGAAGACCTGAAGCTTCGTGTGGAGCGACAGACCAGGTAGCTTCCGCATAGCGTTACGCAACGGATGAAAGACATTGCCGCTCGACTGATTCGGAGTGAGACCTCTGCTGTTAAACCGGAGCCGGTCATGAGTACACTGCCCAGGTATGGGAAACTCTCCACTCTCTCCACAACTGCCCCATCACAGACTCATCACCAAGAGACCCATAGACGACTCATTTCAGACCCACAGACTCATCACAATAAGACCCATAGACTCATCACTCAGAGACCCACGTACACAGAGACCCGCTAACAGCTCCACCTTTGTCTCCTGCAGTGGTGAACTCGGTATTCTGCCAGGACAAGGCTGATGGGCTGTACCCAGACCCCTCAGACTCCCACAGCTTCTACCACTGCTCCAATTCCCTGACGTACCACAAGCAATGTCCAGCCAACCTGGTGTTCAACCCGGCCATCAGCGTGTGCGACTGGCCCGGTACGTATGGCACATTCACCCCATCCATTCACTCACCCATTCACACATTAATTCACCTCCCCACTCACACTCTCATTCACCCACTCATTCATTCATTCATTTACCCACTCATTCATTAATTCACCCACCCATTCATTCACCAACCCACTTGTATGCTCATTGACCCGCAAATTCATTCACCTACCCACTCGCACGCTCATTCACCCACCCACAGACAACTTACACAGAGACCCGTAGACTCCCATAGGGACTCAATGACTCATCACCCACAGACCCATAGACTACTCATTTGAGACCCATAGACTCATCACACAGAGGACCACATCTCATCGCACAGAGACCCATAGACTCATCACACAGAGAGCCATAGACTCATCACACAGAGACCAATAGACTCACCACACAGAGACCCTCGTACTCATCACACAGAGACCCGTAGACTTATCACATAGAGACCCGTAGACTCATCACATAGAGACCCACAGACTCATCACACAGAGACCAGTAGACTCATCACACAGAGACCAGTAGACTCATCACACAGAGACCCACAGACTTATCACACAGAGACCCACAGACTCGTCACACAGAGACCCATAGACTCATCACGCGGAGACCCACAGACTCATCACACAGAGACCCACAGACTCATCACACAGAGACCCACAGACTCATCACACAGAGACCCACAGACTCATCACACAGAGACCCACAGACTCATCACACAGAGACCCACATACTCATCACACAGAGACCCACAGACTCATCACACAGAGACCACAGACTCATCCCACAGAGACCCACAGACTCATCACACAGAGACCCACAGACTCACCACACAGAGACCCGCTAACAGCTCCACCTTTATCTCCTGCAGTGGTGAACTCGGGATTCTGTCACGACAAGGCTGATGGGCTGTACCCAGACCCCTCAGACTCCCACAGCTTCTACCACTGCTCCAATTCCCTGACGTACCACAAGCAATGCCCAGCCAACCTGGTGTTCAACCCAGCCATCAGCGTGTGCGACTGGCCCGGTACGTATGGCACATTCACCCCATCGACTCACTCGCTCGTTCACCCATTCACCCACTCACCCAACCATTCACGCAAATATACACACACAGTCACCAATTCACCTCGCCACCTGTTCACTAACCCACCCACTCACTCATTCACCCACCCATTCATTCACTCACTAATGCGCTCATTCACCCACTCGTTCACCCACCCATAGACTACTCACACAGCAGAGACCCACAGACTACTCACACACTGAGTCTGTGTCTGTGTCGGTTGTGCCGTTGCAGGCAACGTCGCAACAACGACCACCCAGGCAACCACCAAGTCACGTAAGCCCTCAACTCGTGACGTCGCGTGTCGTCTCGTGACGTCACGTGTCGTCTCGTGACGTCACGTGTCGTCTCGTGACGTCACCACCCCCCCCCACACTCCCCTCCATCTCCATTGCACGCCTTGACGAGGGTGTCGTGGCCTCTGTAGAAGCCGGGAGGGTGATGGTGGTGATGGTGGTGATGGTGGTGATGGGGGTGATGGGGTGGTGATAGTGGTGATGGTGGTGATGGTGGTGGTGATAGTGGTGGTGATGATGATCATCGCCACCAACGACAACCGCCATTCGCCACTAGGTGGCGGTGACGTCACCACGACGCTTGTGCTCGGCCATGTACACCAGAGGTCGCAAACGGGTTTTGATTCCTTACCCGTACCCGTACCCGGCCGCACCAGGGTCACAAACGGCTACCTGTACCCGTACCCGGCCTGGTACGGGTAGCTGGGTATCGGGTAGGGTACGGGTATCGGGTACCCGGTTGCGACCTCTGATGTGCACCTTGAGGCCACGTTAAGTGTCGAACGCCCGCTGGCAGGAGGTCACGGGGCAGACCCAGGTGCCACGGGTCGACTGACCGAGATGACCGAGATGACTGGCTGATGCACCACCTGTGCCCCCTACTGTGCCAACTTGCTGTTTTAGCCACCCGGCGCTCCGCTCGTTGTTGTGAGCATCGCTCCTCCGCCTTCCGTTGTTGTTGGAGGGCTACTGCCTCCAACTGCCCAGTAGCGTCCTTCACGAGACTCCTCCACAGAGGCCGATCTTGACACCGCTGGTACCAGTCATCAGCAAGTCCACTCAGCTCCACATCCTCCTGTACCATATCACTCCATCTCTTCTCTAGCCTGTGCCATGCCCGTTTAGTCCCCTCGATCCGGCTGAACAAAAGCTGTTTCGGCATGCGCTGGCTGGGCATGCGGGCTGCATGGCCCAGCCAATGCAACCTTGTCTGCTGGAGGAGCTCACCGATGGGACTTTGTCCAGATCTTTCGAGGATTTGTGAGCTCCTCACACAATCCAGCCTGGTTAAACCCAGGATTGATCGTAGGCAGGCCAGCCTAAATGTTTCTTACCGGCAAAGATGTTCCATTAGGGGGGTCCACGTTTTGCAAGCATAGAGAAGGGAGGGAATGACTGTGTCCGAGAAGACCTGAAGCTTCGTGCGGAGCGACAGACCAGGTAGCTTCCACACAGCGTTACGCAACCAATGAAAAGACATTGCCGCTCGACTGATTCAGAGTGAGACCTCTGCTGTTAAACCGGAGCCGGTCATAAGCACACTGCCCAGGTATGGGAAACTCTCCACTCTCTCCACAACTGCCCCATCACAGACTCATCACCAAGAGACCCATAGACTACTCATTTGAGACCCACAGACTCATCACAATAAGACCCACAGACTCATCACACAGAGACCCGCTAACAGCTCCACCTTTGTCTCCTGCAGTCGTGAACTCGGCATTCTGCCAGGACAAGGCTGATGGGCTGTACCCAGACCCCTCAGACTCCCACAGCTTCTACCACTGCTCCAATTCCCTGACGTACCACAAGCAATGTCCAGCCAACCTGGTGTTCAACCCGGCCATCAGCGTGTGCACTGGCCCGGTACGTATGGCACATTCACCCATCCAATAACTCACCCACTCATTAATTCACCTCCCCACTCAAACTCTCATTCACCCACTCATTCATTCATTTACCCACTCATTCATTTATTCACCTACCCACTCGTGCGCTCCTTCACTCACTCACTTACTCATTCGTTCACCCACTCTTTCAATCACCCACTCATTCATTCATTCACCAACCCATTTGCTCATTGACCCACAAATTCATTCACCTACCCACTCGCACGCTCATTTACCCGCCCACAGACAACTTACACAAAAACCCGTAGACTCCCATAGGGACCCAATGACTCATCACCCACAGACCCATAGACTACTCATTTGAGACCCTAGACTCATCACACACAGGACCACATACTCACGCACAGAGACCCATAGACTCATCACATAGAGACCCACAGACTCATCACACAGAGAGCTAACTCATCACACAGAGACCAATAGACTCACCCACAGAGACCCTCACTCATCACACAGAGACCCGTAGACTTATCACTAGAGACCCGTAGACTCATCACACAGAGACCAATAGACTAACCACACAAAGACCCTCACTCACACACAGAGACCAGTANACTCATCACACAGAGACCCACAGACTCATCACACAGAGACCCACAGACTCACCACACAGAGACCCGCTAACAGACTCCACCTTTGCTCCTCAGTGGTGAACTCGGGCATTCTGTCACACAAGGCTGATGGGCTGNACCCAGACCCCTCAGACTCCCACANCTTCTACCACTGCTCCAATTCCCTGACGTACACAAGCAATGTCCAGCCAACCTGGTGTTCACCCGGCCAACAGCGTGTGCGACTGGCCTGGTTCGTAGGCACATTCACCCCATCCACTCACTCGCTCGTTCACCAATTCACCCACTCACCCAACCATTCACGCAAATATAACCCACCCACCCACACCCACACACTCACNTCACACACTCACTCACCCACTCACACACCCACACTCACTCACTCGTGTACCGTTGCGGCAGTGACAGGCCGCTGTAGCAGCTGTAGAAGCAGCAGCGCGATTGGCTGTGCAGGCTCACGGAGGCCGTGTAGCCGTGAGGCCCTGGGACGGGTCCACGTCGCAGGGGAACGGCGGCGGCAAGGACGGGACCCACGCCCTGGCGGAGACACGGAGACACACGGAGACACGGAGACACACAGAGACCNACACACAGACACACAGACACACNGAGACACAGAGACCACAGACACAGACACACAGAGACACACAGAGACACAGAGACACACAGAGACACAGAGACACAGACACAGAGACACACAGAGACACAGAACACAGAGACACAGACAGACACAGACACNGAGNCACACNGANCACACAGACAGTGACACAGAGACACACAGAGACTCACAACACACAGACAACAGAGAGAGNCACAGAGACACACAGAGACCCAGACACCACACNGACACAGAGNCANACACAGACCANACAGACACACNGAGNCACAGACNCAGACACACACACAGAGAACACANAACCCACAGAGACTCACAGAGACACAGANACACACAGACACACAGAGACACAGAGACACACATAGAGACAGAGACCNACAGAGNCNAGAGACACAGAGACCGACACACACAGAGNCNCAGAGACCACACAGAGAGACACACAGACCACTACNGAGACAAGACACAGAGNCACACNGAGACACAGAGACACAGAGACCCAGAGACTNACAGAGACACAGAGACACACAGACACACAGAGACACACAGAGACACACAGAGACACACACAGAGAGTACAGAGACACAGAGACACACATAGNCACACAGAGACTCACAGAGACACACAGAGACACACGNAGACAGAGATTCACACCANAGACAGANCCTNAACGCTGANCCGCGTTNCACCACAAAACCCCCCTCCCGGCNACACACACACACACACANCACACATCANCAACACACACACAGCANCACACATTAAACCACAAAGCACACACACACGAGACACAGAGACACACATAGACACACANAGATCAGAGAGAGATCACACAGACACAGAAGAGACACAGACACAGAGNCACACNCACAGCATCACAGAGANANNGANAGCATCATCAGCAGCAACAGANCATAGAGACACACAGAACACACNCNGAGNCACACAGANCCATCACACACACNCACACAGAGACACAGAGACACACACACACNGNGACACACACACCAGCNGNGNCACACTNGAACTCACAGCACACACNCACACGAGACCNCAACAGCACNTACACAGCAGAGNCATGCANNAGTNCACTGNCTNAGGTGCGCGCNATGCCCCANNGNCCCGTGAAGCGCCGCCCCATGCGCCANNCTACCNAGTCAGGGTAGGGGNGGCCCCTGGAGGGCACNANTGGNGGTGANTGGGCTGGGTGGGTGGTGGTGAGTGGGTGGGTGGTGGGTGANGGGGTGAGTGGTGTGGGGNTGGTGGGTGAGTGGGTNAGTGGTGGTGAGTGGGTGGGTGATGGTGAGTGGGTGAGTGGTGGGTGNGTGGGTGGGTGGTGAGTGGNTGATGGTGAGTGGGTGGTGGTNGTGGGTNATNTGGGGTGAGTGTGGGTGGTNNGTGGNTGGGTNNGTGGTGAGTGGTGAGAGTGNTGGNTGNGTGGGAAGGTGGGTGGTGGGTGGGTGGTGGNTGGTGGGTGGGTGGTGAGTGGGTGAGTGGGTGGGTGNGTGGTNNNTGGGTGGGGGGTGTGAGTGGTGGGTGGNTGGTGGTGGTGGTGGGTGGTGGGTGAGTGGTGGGTGGTGGTGGTGTGGGTGTGGGTGAGTGGTGGTGGTGGGTGGTGGTGGTGAGTGGTGGGTGGTGGGTGGTGAGTGGTGGTGGTGGGTGANTGGTGGGTGAGTGGGTGGNTNGTGGTGGGATGGGGTGGGTNGTGGTNGGTGGNTGGGTNNGTGGNTGGTGGTNGTGAGTGGTGGGTGGNTGGGTGGGTGGTGGGTGGGTGGTGNGTGGGTGGGTGGGTNAGTGGTGGTGGTGGTGGGTGGGTGGGTGNGTGGTGGGTGGTGAGTGAGTGGTTGTGGGTGGNTGGTGAGTGGTGAGTGGGTGGGTGGGATGGTGAAGTGAGGGGGTGGGTGGGTGGGTGAGTGAGTGGTGGTGGGGTGGNTGGGTGGGTGGTGGTNGTNAGTGGTGGGTGGGTGNGTGAGTGGGTGGTGGGTGGTGGGTGGTGGTGGGTGGTTGGNTGAGGTGGTGGGTGGGTGGNTGGGTGGTGNGTGTGTGGTGGTGAGTGGGTGGGTGTGGGTGGGTGGTGGTGGTGGTGGGTGGTGAGTGGGTGGGTGGGTGGTGGTGGGTGGTGGGTGTGGTGGGTGAGTGGTGGGTGGGTGGTGGGTGGTGGTGGGTGTGGGTGGGTGGGGTGGGTGGGGTGGTGAGTGGTGGGTGGTGGTGGGTGGGTGAGTGGGTGGTGGTGGGGTGGTGGTGGTGGGTGGTGGGCACCATGGGTGGTGGGTGGTGAGTGGGTGGGTGGGTGAGGTGGTGGGTGGGTGGTGGGTGATAGGTGAGTGGGTGGTGGGTGGGTGGTGAGTGAGTGNGTGAGTNGTGGTNAGTGGGTNAGTGGGTGGGTGGGTGGGTGGTNAGTGGNTNGTGNGTGGGTGGTGGGCGAGTGTTTGTGTGTGGTGGTGGGTGCGTGGGTGGGTGAGTGGTGGGTGAGTGAGTGGGTGGTGGTGGGTGGGTGAGTGGNTGGGTGGGTGGGTGGGTGGGTGGGAGTGGGTGGNTGGNTGAGTGGTGGGTGGGTGGGTGGTGGGTGAGTGGGTGAGTGGGTGGGTGGGTGGGTGGGTAGGTGGGTGGTGGTGGGTGGGTGAGTGGTGGGTGGGTGGGTNAGTGGTGAGTGGGTGGTGAGTGGTGAGTGGTGAGTGAGTGGGTGGTGAGTGAGTGGTTGGGTGGNTGGGTGAGTGNGTGGTGGGTGAGTGGTGGTGGAGTGAGTGGTGATGGGTGGGTGAGTGGTGGTGGTGGTGGGTGGGTGAGTGGGTGGTGAGTGGGTGGTGAGTGAGTGGGTGGNTGAGAGAGTGAGTGAGTGAGGTGGTGGGTGAGTGGGTGGGTGGGTGAGTGGGTGAGCGGGTGGGCGAGTGGGTGGGTGGGTGAGTGAGTGGGTGGGTGGGTGGTGGGTGGGTGGGTGGTGAGTGAGTGGTGGTGGGTGGGTGAGTGAGTGGGTGGTGAGTGGGTGGCTGAGTGAGTGGGTGGGTGGGTGGCTGGGTGGGTGAGTGGGTGAGTGGTGAGTGGGTGGTGGGTGGGTGGCTGAGTGAGTGGGTGGGTGGGTTGGTGGCTGGGTGGATGAGTGCCTCGGTGGTTATGTGGGTGGGTAGGTGAGTGGTTGGCTTGGCGGGTGAGTAGGTTCGTGGGTGGGTGAGTGGCTGGCTGGGTGAGTGAGTGGGTGAGTGGGTGGGTGAGTGAGTGGACGGGTGAGTGGATGTGTGTGCAGTGAGTGGGTGGCTGGGTGAGTGGGTGGGTGGCTAAATGAGTGGATGGGTGCGTGGGCGAGTGAACGAGCGTGTGGGCGAGCGTGTGAACGAGCGAGTGAACGACCGAACGAGCGTGCGGGCAGCGAGCGTGTGACCGCGTCGCGTGCCACGGCTACTCACGGTCCCTCGGGCAGCGCCGGCACCAGCGCGTAGAGACGCAGCCGCGAGGCGCCGGCAGGCAGCGGTGAGCAGCGAACCGAACGGAGGCACGCACTCACGCAGACGCCAGGCGCCATCGCCACCACCACGCCACCACCGCCGCCACCACCACCACCACCACGCCAGCGCCACCACCGCCAGCGCCATCAGCAGCAGCGCCGGCTTCAACCTCCACCTCGTGGGAGCGGCCCGGGGAGGTCGAGGAGGAGGCACCAGCGGATTCGTAGGGAGCTGAGGGTGGTGGGGTGGGTGGGGTGGGTGAGTGGGTGAGTGGGTGGTGGGGTGGGTGGGGAGAGTGGGGTGGGTGAGTGAGGTGGGTGGGGTGGGTGGGTGGGTGGGTGGGTGGGGTGGGTGAGTGGGTGAGTGGGTGGGTGGGGTGGGTGGGTGGGTGAGTGGGGTGGGGGTGGGTGGTGGGGGTGGGTGGTGAGTGGGTGGGGGTGGGTGAGTGGGTGAGGTGGGTGAGGTGGGTGAGNTGGGTGAGTGGGTGGGTGGGGGTGGGTGGGTGAGTGGGTGGGTGGGTGGTTGAGTGAGTGGATGGGTGGTTGAGTGAGTGAGTGGATGGGTGGTTGAGTGAGTGAGTGGATGAGTGGTTGAGTGAGAGAGTGGGTGGGTGGTTGAGTGAGTGGATGGTTGAGTGAGTGAGTGGATGGGTGNTTGAGTGAGTGGGATGGGTGGTTGAGTGAGTGAGTGAGTGGGTGGGTGAGTGAGTGGGTGNTTGAGTGAGTGAGTGGGTGGTTGAGTGAGTGAATGGATGNGTGGGTGAGTGNATGGGTGGGTGAGTGAGTGGATGGGTGGTTGAGTGAGTGAGTGGTTGAGTNAGTGAGTGGATGAGTGGTTGAGTGAGTGAGTGGATGGGTGGTTGAGTGAGTGAGTGGATGAGTGGTTGAGTGAGAGAGTGGGTGGGTGGTGGTGAGTGAGTGAATGGATGAGTGGTTGAGTGAGTGAGTGGATGGGTGNTTGAGTGAGTGAGTGGATGGGTGGTTGAGTGAGTGAGTGAGTGGGTGGGTGAGTGAGTGAGTGGGTGTTGAGTGAGTGAGTGGATGAGTGGTTGAGTNAGTGAGTGGATGAGTGGTTGAGTGAGTGAGTGGATGGGTGGTTGAGTGAGTGAGTGGATGAGTGGTTGAGTGAGAGAGTGGGTGGGTGGGTGGTGAGTGAGTGAATGGATGAGTGGTTGAGTGAGTGAGTGGATGGGTGGTTGGTGAGTGAGTGGATGAGTGGTTGAGTGAGTGGGTGGGTGGGTGGTTGAGTGAGTGAGTGGATGGGTAGTTGAGTGAGTGGATGGATGGGTGAGTGAGTGGATGAGTGGCTGAGTGAGTGAGTGGATGAGTGGTTGAGTGAGTGAGTGGATGGGTGGTTGAGTGAGTGAGTGAGTGGATGGGTGGTTGAGTGAGTGAGTGGATGAGTGGCTGAGTGAGTGAGTGGATGAGTGGTTGAGTGAGTGAGTGGATCAGTGGCTGAGTGAGTGGATGGGTGGTTGAGTGAGTGAGTGGTGGGTGGTTGAGTGAGTGAGTGAGTGGCTGAGTGAGTGGATGAGTGGTTGAGTGAGTGAGTGGATGGGTGGTTGAGTGAGTGAGTGGGTGGCTGAGTGAGTGGATGGGTGGTTGAGTGAGTGAGTGGGTGGGTGGTTGAGTGAGTGAGTGGATGGGTTGGAGTGAGTGAGTGAGTGGATGAGTGAGTGAGTGAGTGGTTGAGTGAGTGAGTGGATAGGTGGTTGAGTGAGTGAATGGATGAGTGGTTGAGTGAGTGGGTGGGTGGTTGAGTGAGTGAGTGGATGGGTGGTTGAGTGAGTGAGTGAGTGGTTGAGTGAGTGAGTGGATGGGTGGTTGAGTGAGTGGTTGAGTGAGTGAGTGGGTGGGTGGTTGTGAGTGGATGAGTGGTTGAGTGAGTGAGTGGGTGGGTGGGTGNTTGAGTGAGTGAGTGGGTGGGTGGTTGAGTGAGTGAGTGGATCAGTGGCTGAGTGAGTGGATGGGTGGTTGAGTGAGTGAGTGGATGAGTGGTTGAGTGAGTGAGTGGATAGGTGGTTGAGTGAGTGATGGATGAGTGGTTGAGTGAGTGAGTGGTGGGTGGGTGGTTGAGTGAGTGAGTGGATGAGTGGTTGAGTGAGTGGATGGGTGGTTGAGTGAGTGAATGGATGAGTGGTTGAGTGAGTGAGTGGGTGGGTGGTTGAGTGAGTGAGTGGATGAGTGGTTGAGTGAGTGAGTGGATGGGTGGTTGAGTGAGTGAATGGATGAGTGGTTGAGTGAGTGAGTGGGTGGGTGGTTGAGTGAGTGAGTGGGTGGGTGGTTGAGTGAGTGAGTGGATGAGTGGTTGAGTGAGTGAGTGAATGGATGGGTGGTTGAGTGAGTGAGTGGGTGGGTGGTTGAGTGAGTGAGTGAGTGGATGGGTGGTTGAGTGAGTGGGATGAGTGGTTGAGTGAGTGAGTGAATGGATGAGTGGTTGAGTGAGTGAGTGAGTGGGTGGGTGGTTGAGTGAGTGAGTGGATGAGTGGTTGAGTGAGTGTAGCCTCTAAACAGACTGTAGGGGCAAGTGCTGTTAGCGAGCACCTATGAAGGCCAGCACTGTGACACACGAGGGGTGGGTGGCCAGCACCACGCCCGACCGCCTTTGTCTCCCAGTGGGCGATGTTTTCTACACACCGCATCAGGTACTCATTTGAGGCTGAGTCGACTAGGGGAGGCCCAGGACCGGTTCAGATAATCGTCACTGGTGTTGAATCGAACCTGGGTCGCCGGGTTCATAGCGCAGCGCGCTAACCGCTACACCACCGCTCCCCGCGCGCACACACACACAGATGCACGCCACTCACACACCACCCACTCACCCACCCACCCACCCACCCACTCACCCACTCACCACCCACCCACCCACACACCACCACCACTCACCCACCACCCACTCACCCACCACCCACCCACACTCACCCACCCACCACCCACTCACCACCCATCCACCACTCACCCACCAACACCACTCACCAACCACTCACCCACCCACCCACTCACTCACCCACCACCCACTCACTCACCCACCCACCCACCCACTCACTCACTCACCCACCCACACACTCACCCACCCACCCACCCACACACACACTCACCCACCCACCCACACACCCACCCACCCANTCACCCACCACCCACCCACTCACCCACCCACCCACCCACCCACCCACTCACCCACCACCACACCCCACTCACCCACCCACGTACCGCAGTGCCTTGTGCACCCCGGTGGGGATGCCCGTGCTCCCGTTCACCGGCAGCTTCTGCTGCAGCCGCCTCATGCCGACGTGAACCGCTCCTGGCACGAGCTCAGGTACAAGCGCTTCCAGTGGCCGGCGCTCTCCATGGCTCCAACGCCGGCTGTCCTGCGGGCTGTGATACAGGCTGTGATGCAGCTGTGATGCAGGCTGTCCCACAGACTGTGATGCAGGCTGTGATGCAGGCTGTGATGCAGGCTGTCCCACAGACTGTGATGCAGGCTGTGATGCAGGCTGTGATGCAGGCTGTCCTGCGGGCTGTGATACAGGCTGTGATGCAGGCTGCGATGCAGGCTGCGATGCAGGCTGCGATGCAGGCTGCGATGCAGGCTGTGATGCAGGCTGCGATGCAGGCTGTGATGCAGGCTGTGATGCAGGCTGTGATGCAGGCTGTGATGCAGGCTGTGATGCAGGCTGTGATGCAGGCTGTGATGCAGGCTGTGATGCAGGCTGTGATGCAGGCTGTGATGCAGGCTGTGATGCAGGCTGTGATGCAGGCTGCGATGAGGCTGCGATGCAGGCTGTCCTGCGGGCTGTGATACAGGCTGTGATGCAGGCTGCGATACAGGCTGCGATGAGGCTGCGATGCAGGCTGCGATGCAGGCGTGATGCAGGCTGTCCTGCGGGCTGTGATACAGGCTGTGATGCAGGCTGCGATGCAGGCTGCGATGCAGACTGCGATGCAGACTGCGATACAGACTGTGTTACAGACTGTGATACAGACTGTGATGCAGGCTGTGATGCAGACTGTGATGCAGGCTGTGATGCAGGCTGTGATGCAGACTGTGATGCAGACTGTGATGCAGACTGTGATGCAGACTGTGATGCAGACTGTGATGCAGACTGTGATGCAGACTGTGATGCAGACTGTGATGAGGCTGCGATGCAGACTGTGATGCAGACTGTGATGCAGACTGTGATGCAGACTGTGATGCAGGCTGTGATGCAGACTGTGATGCAGACTGTGATGCAGACTGTGATGCAGACTGTGATGCAGGCTGTGATGCAGACTGTGATGCAGACTGTGATGCAGACTGTGATGCAGACTGTGATGCAGACTGTGATGCAGACTGTGATGCAGACTGTGATGCAGACTGTGATGCAGGCTGTGATGCAGGCTGTGATGCAGACTGTGATGCAGACTTTCCGTAGGATGTCCTACACGCTGTCCCACGTGCTGTCCGGCAGACTGTCCACGTGCTGTCCGGCAGACTGTCCCACGCACTGTCCCACGCGCTGTCCTGCGGCTGTGATGCAGGCTGTCCACGCGCTGTCCCGTAGGATGTCCCACGCGCTGTCCGTAGTCTGTGATGCAGGCTGTCCCACAGACTGTCCTACGCGCTGTCCCGTAGGATGTCCACGCGCTGTCCGTAGTCTGTGATGCAGGCTGTCCCACAGACTGTCCTACGCGCTGTCCCGTAGGATGTCCCGTAGCCTGTCCGTAGGCTGTCCCACAGACTGTCCACAGACTGTCCCACGCGCTGTCCCGTAGGATGTCCCGTAGCCTGTCCCGTAGGCTGTCCACAGACTGTCCACAGACTGTCCACGCGCTGTCCCGTAGGATGTCCCGTAGGATGTCCCACGCTCTGTCCCGAGCACCGTGGCGCGCCCGTCACGAAACGCGACTGTCTCCGGTACAGCGTCCGCCACAGCTCACTGGGACACGGGGGGGGGGGGGGGAGACGGTGGTGATGGTGGTGNTGGTGGTGGTGGTGATGGTGGTGATGAGTGGTGGTGNTGTGTGGTGTCATGGTGGTGNTGGTGATGTGTGGTGGTGGTGTGGTGGTGGTGATGTGTGGTGGTGTGGTGAATGGTGGTGTTGTGATGAGTGTNGTGAGTGACACCACAAACACAACAACCACCACAATGATGTTGTGNTGATGGTGGGTGGTGATGTGTGGTGATGGTGTGTGATGGTGTNATGTGTGGCCATGATNGTGNTGNTGGTGGTGATGTGTGNTGATGTGTGGTGATGGTGGTGATGATGTGTGTGGTGGTGTGTGATGTGTNTGATGGTGTGATGAGTGTGNTGTGGTGATGATNATGGTGTGGTGTGATGTGTGGTGATGGTGATNGTGGTGATGGTGATGATGGTGGTGATGGTGGTGGTGAGTGCGTGGTGGTGGTGGTGATGGTGGTGNTGGTGATGGTGGTGTGGTGATGGTGGTGATGGTGGTGTGGTGGTGGTGGTGTGGTGTGNTGATGATGGTGGTGGTGGTGATGGTGGTGGTGGTGTGGTGGTGGTGGTGTGGTGGCCATGGTGGTGNTGGTGGTGNTGGTGTGNTNTGAGTNGTGGTGGTGGTGGTGGTGAGTGGTGGTGTGGTGGTGGTGATGAATGTGGTGGTGGTGATGGTGGTGGTGATGGTGTGGTNATNGTGGTGGTNATGGTGGTGGTGATGGTGGTGATNGTGATGGTGGTGGTGATGGTGGTGGTGGTGGGTGGTGGTGGTGGTGATGNTGGTGATGGTGTGGTGNTGCTGNTGNTNGTGNTGGTGGTGGTGACGGTGTGTGGTGNTGA
This sequence comes from Lethenteron camtschaticum, assembly GCA_018977245.1. Taxonomy (NCBI): domain Eukaryota; kingdom Metazoa; phylum Chordata; class Hyperoartia; order Petromyzontiformes; family Petromyzontidae; genus Lethenteron; species Lethenteron camtschaticum. The sequence goes on along the minus strand of WFAB01001446.1, from coordinate 108,939 downwards.
GTGGTGGTGGTGGTGGTGNTGGTGGTGNTGTGTGGTGGTGTGGTGTNTGTGGTGGTGAATGGTGGTGGTGGTGNGATGNTGTGGTGGTGNTGGTGATGGTGGTGGTGGNTGGTGGTGGTGGTGAGTGGTGGTGNTGGTGAGTGGTGGTGGTGNTGATGGTGGTGNTGGTGGTGGGGGTGNTGNTNGTGGTGGTGGTGGTGGTGNTGGTGNTGTGGTGGTGTGGTGGTGGTGNTGGTGTGGTGGTGGTGNTGGTGGTGGTNATGGTGGTGGTGAGTGGTGGTGACAGTGATGGTGGTGGTGGTGGTGTGGTGGTGGGTGGTGGTGATGATGGTGGTGNTGGTGGGNTGGTGTGNTGTGTGGTGGTGNTGTGTGGTGGTGTGGTGGTGGTGTAGTGGGTGNTGATGGTGGTGGTGAGTGGTGGTGACAGTGAGTGGAGATGGTGGTGATGGTGTGAGTGATGTNTGGTGGTGNTGGTGTGGTGGTGGTGATGGTGGTGGTGGTGGTGTNGTGGTGGCGTGGGTGGTGGTGANTGGTGGCGGTGGTGANGGTGATGGTGGTGATGGTGGTGATGGTGGTGATGGTGGTGGCGGTGGTGNAGATGGTGGTGGATGATGGCGTGGTGATGGTGGTGGCGGTGGTGGCGGTGGTGATGGTGATTGTGGTGGTGATGATGGTTGNGGTGAGGTGCTGGTGGAGAGTGAAGATATAGTTGCTGCTGNTGTGCATGTGATGAGTGCATGTGTNATTGNTGGTGTGTGTGCGGTGCTGCAGTTGCATGNTGNTGCTGTGCGTGATGCATGACTGNTGATGGTGTGNTGTAGGAGTGATGCGGCGTGACATGCGTGCTATGCTGGCGTGAGTGCATGCTGCGTGCGTAATGTGCTGAGGTGAATGCTGNTGANCANANGATGCAGTTGCGTGAGGCGTGCGTGCATANGTGCTGNTGTGAGTGNTGCTGCTGTGTGTGNTGNTGNTGATNGNTGTGAGTGAAGATGATGAATTNTGCTGAGTGTGCTGCTGATGATGCTGATGTGAGTGGCTGANTGCTGGAGTGACGCATGCTACGGTGACGCTGCTGCTGCGTGCGTGACACTGCGTGNTGAGNGGTGNTGANGCGTGNTGCGTAGTAGCATTATGNNTAGACATGANCTGCTGATCGNTGCTGNTGNTGATCGACAGCTGCTGTNNTGTNATGNTCTGTGTGTGATGATNAGNCGCGTGNGGTAGNNTACTNGTTNGNTGGCCANTGAGACCNTGAGTGGCGACATCGGAAANCTGANNGACAGACNACGCGATCTGTCTACATGAGATCANGTGGCGTTTNGTGGNAGACGACNTGACAGNGGGGGAGACAACGAGACAACNGCACACNGAGACACACATACNCACGAGACANACNGAGACANGTGGAGANACGAGACNGGAGACACACAGAGGCACGNGNAGAACAGAGACACACNGAACAGGTAGAGACACACAGGACACACAATGAGACACACTACACAGAGACAACACAGAGACCACTACAGAGAAGCAAGACACACACAGAGACACNGGGAGATAGAGACACACNGACACACACAGAGNAGTCACAAGAGACACACAACACAGAGACACATGGAGACAGCGANAGACAACAGACANTGGAACACAANGACACACGAGANACANAGAGACACGGAGGACACACNGAGACACACAGAACCTCCTTCACGACANGTGANGACAAGAGACACGCGGAGACAACAGACAGGGNAACACAGAGACACAGGGAACAGAGACAGGGNAACACAGAGACANGCGGAGAACAGAGACAGTGGAACACAGAGACACACGGAGGAGACACACGAGACNCACAGAGACAGCGGAGAACAGAGACAGTGGAACACAGAGACACNNGGAGAACANGAGAGCANGTGGAACACAGACACCAGAACAAGAANCAGTGGACACAGAGAACACAGAGACAGTGGAACACAGACACANGGAGAACAGAGACACACAGAACACACNGAGAACAAGACAGTGGAGACACGTGNAGNCANGTGGAGACAAGACAGCGGAGACACACAGAANCAGTGGAGACACAGAGACACACAGAGACACACAGAGACAGTGGAGACACACAGCGAGAGACACACAGACAGTGGTGAACACACACAGGAGAACACAGAGAGACANGNACACAGAGAGCAGCGGAGACACACAAGACANGTGGAGACACGACAGACANGTGTGAGACACACAGAGACACGTGGNAGACACAGAGACANGNAGAGACACGTGGNANACACAGAGANACANGAGACANGTGGTCAGCACACAGAGANACAAGAGACAGTGCACAGACANGCGGAGACTACAGAGACANGTGGANACACAGAGAACACAGAGAGANACANACNCAACACACGTNAGACACACACGTGGAGACACACNGAGACACACAGTGAGATCACAGAGNCACTGCGAGAGACANCAGAGACAGTGAGNCACACGGAGACACNCAGAGTACAGTGGNGACACAGAGACACACGGAGACACACAGAGACACACAGAGACAGANACAANGCACTCAGACAAAAACAGTNGNAACCAGACACANCACAGAGACAGTGTGACACACGGAGACANGCGAGTGAGACACAGAGACACACNGAGACACAGAGACACAGAGAACAGAGACAGGACACAGAGACACACNGAGACACAGAGACACANAACACACNGAGACACAGAGAGCACACTAGACACACACGGTGAGNCACAGAGACACTACAGAGACAGAGACACACAGAAACAACAAAGACACACGGAACACAGAGACAGTGGANACACAGAGACANACACAGACAGTGTAGACACGNAGACAGCGGATGACACACAGAGACACAGACATCACATTGTAGAGACACACNCAGAGACACAGAGNCNCAAGACACAGAGNCACAGACACAGACACACNGACACACACAGACACAGACACACNGAGACACACNGAGACANGTGGTGAGACACAGAGACAGCGTGAGACACACAGACAACAGAGACAACAAGAGACAACACAGAGACAGTNGAGAACAGACAGCGGAGACACACAGACACACACATGGACACAGAGACACACNGAGACANGCAGNGACANCATGGAGACAGACACACACGNACACACACATGGAGATACACACAGAGACACAGAGNCACAAGAGACACACGGAGACACAGAGAACAAGAGACAGTGGAGACACAGAGACAGCAGAACACAGAAACAGTGGNAACACAGAGATACGGGNANCAAGAGGTAGATACGTGTGAGANACACAGAGACACACACAGACACACAGAGNCACAGACAGACACAGAGNGAGAGACACACAGNGAGTCACAGAGACACACCCGGAAGGCAGGCACACGGGGGGCACGCACGGAGTAACGGGCCCCCCAGACACTACCTGGAGAAACACACATGAGACACATAGAGACACACACAGTNGACTGTGACACAGAGACACACAGAGACACACGAGACACACAGAGACACATGAGACACACACAGAGACATAGACATAGAGACACACTCATAGNCATAGAGACACACACATNGAGACATGAGACACATAGAGACACACTCATAGAGACACACTCATACGAGACACACAGAGACACACAGAGACTCATAGAGAGCACACACNTNGAGACACATGACACACAGAGACACACTCATNGAGACACACAGAGACACACAGAGATNCACACTNTNGAGATAGCACACTCATAGAGATCACACACAGAGACATAGAGACACATNGAGACACACTCAGTCATAAAGACACACACATAGAGACATGACACACACAGTATAGAGACACACAGAGACATAGAGAGACACACACTCATAGAGACACANTCACAGACTCTATGGGTCTCTGTGTGAGTCTGTGGGTCTCTGTGTGAGTCTATGGGTCTCTGTGTGAGTGGGTCTCTGTGTGAGTCTATGGGTCTCTGTGTGAGTCTATGGGTCTCTGTGNTAGTCTATGGGTCTCTGTGTGAGTCTATGGGTCTCTATGTGAGTCTACGGGTCTCTGTCTGAGTCTATGGTCTCTGTGTCAGTCTATGGGTCTCTGTGTGAGTCTATGGTCTCTGTGTGAGTCTACGGGTCTCTGTCTGAGTCTATGGTCTCTGTGTGAGTCTATGGGTCTCTGTGTGAGTCTATGGGTCTCTGTGTGAGTCTATGGGTCTCTGTGTGAGTCTACGGGTCTCTGTGNTGAGTCTATGGGTCTCTGTGTGAGTCTATCGGTCTCTGTGTGAGTCTATGGGTCTCTATGCGAGTCTATGGGTCTCTGTGTGAGTCTGGTTCTGTGTGATTCTATGGGTCTCTGTGAGTCTATGGTCTCTGTGTGAGTCTATGGGTCTCTGTGTGAGTCTATGGGTCTCTATGTGGGTCTATGGTCTCTATGTGAGTCTACGGGTCTCTGTGTGAGTCTATGGTCTCTGTGTGAGTCTATGGGTCTCTATGAGTCTATGGGTCTCTGTGTGGGTCTCTGTGTTCTATGGGTCTCTGTGTGGGTCTCTGTGTGAGTCTATGGGTCTCTGTGTGGTCTATGGGTCTCTATGTGAGTTTATGGGTCTCTATGTGAGTCTATGGGTCTCTGTATGAGTCTGGTTCTCTGTGTGAGTCTATGGTCTCTGTGTGGGTCTCTGTGTGGGTCTATGGTCTCTGTGTGAGTCTATGGGTCTCTATGTGAGTCTATGGGTCTCTATGTGAGTCTATGGGTCTCTGTGTGAGTCTATGGGTCTCTATGTGAGTCTACGTGGTCTCTGTTGAGTCTATGGGTCTCTATGTGAGTCTGGACGGGTCTCTGTGTGAGTCTATGGGTCTCTATGTGAGTCTATGGGTCTCTATGTGAGTCTATGGGTCTCTATGTGAGTCTATGGGTCTCTGTGTGGGTCTATGGGTCTCTATGTGAGTCTATGGGTCTCTGTGTGAGTCTATGGGTCTCTGTGTGAGTCTATGGGTCTCTGTGTGAGTCTATGGGTATCTGTGTGAGTCTACGGGTCTCTGTGTGAGTCTATGGGTCTCTGTGTCAGTCTATGGGTCTCTGTGTGAGTCTATGGGTCTCTGTGTGAGTCTATGGGTCTCTGTGTGAGTCTATGGGTTTCTATGTGAGTCTACGGGTCTCTGTCTGAGTCTATGGTCTCTGTGTGAGTCTATGGGTCTCTGTGTGAGTCTACGGGTCTCTGTCTGAGTCTATGGTCTCTGTGTGAGTCTACGGGTCTCTGTGTGAGTCTACGGGTCTCTATGTGAGTCTATGGGTCTCTGTGTGAGTCTATGGGTCTCTGTGTGAGTCTATGGGTCTCTGTGAGTCTACGGGTCTCTGTGAGAGTCTATGGGTCTCTGTGTGAGTCTATGGGTCTCTGTGTGAGTCTATGGGTCTCTGTGTGAGTCTATGGGTCTCTGTGTGAGTCTATGGGTCTCTGTGTGAGTCTATGGGTCTCTCTGTGAGTCTATGGGTCTCTATGTGAGTCTATGGGTCTCTATGTGAGTCTATGGGTCTCTATGTGAGTCTATGGGTCTCTGTGTGAGTCTATGGGTCTCTGTGTGAGTCTACGNGTCTCTGTGTGAGTCTATGGGTCTCTATGTGAGTCTCTATGTGAGTCTACGGGTCTCTATGTGAGTCTATGGGTCTCTATGTGAGTCTATGGGTCTCTGTGTGAGTCTATGGGTCTCTATGTGAGTCTATGGGTCTCTGTGTGAGTCTATGGGTCTCTATGTGAGTCTACGGGTCTCTATGTGAGTCTATGGGTCTCTGTGTGAGTCTACGGGTCTCTGTGTGAGTCTATGGGTCTCTATGTGAGTCTACGGGTCTCTATGTGAGTCTACGGGTCTCTGTGTGAGTCTACGGGTCTCTATGTGAGTCTATGGGTCTCTATGTGAGTCTACGGGTCTCTATGTGAGTCTACGGGTCTCTGTGCAATTCGCCAAAAGTCAATTGACAAATGACGTCACAACGCCCCCCCCCGCGACGGATGACGTCACTCGCGGTCACGTGGCGCGCGGGCGTCGCGTGGCCATGGTAACGGAGGCCTTCAGGAACAGGCTTTGTCTAGGCCAAACGCTTTATTATTTACACAAAAATAAACTTTAAAACTTTTCAAAACGCGAATATAAATATACGCGCGCGCGTAACTTTTAGATATTACTCGACGGGTGACGTTTAAAGAAAAAAGGGCGTTACTTTCGCGATGATAATTATTATAATTTTAATATGAAAAAATAAATTCGTTATAACGACCCGCGTTGCTACGCAATTATTATTCCTTATACTCACAAAGTCGCTCATAACTTACGCATTTTAGTTGCGATGAAAGCAATTATGTAGCTAATATACATTTAAAATGCTAAAGTTTTTTTTTAATGTCGTTCCGATTTTAAATGCAACTTACAATGGAACTCCCACCGCATAGCCACAACGAGGCTGGGTGACCGTTCGTCAACATCTTAACGACAACAACACTAACAACAACTAACAACAACTTAACAACAACTAACAACAACTAACAACAACTTAACAACAACATTTAACAACATAAATAGACACTCATTGGATTTCCCCTCAAGACTTTTTTTTTGTAAAGTAGCCAAGCGGCTTTGCTTTACCCTTTGACGGTGTCTTGCGCATGGCTCCGTTGTTGTTGTTGTTGTTGTTTAAGATGTTGTTGTTGTTGTTGTGGCTTTTGTTGTTGTTGTTGTTGTGGCTTCGACCGCTTTAATTTTTTTCCGGTCTCCATTGCCAATCGATCCGGGCGGCAAACACCAGAGGGTCGAATCGATTCCTCTTGAACCGTTGGGGCGGATGGGGGTTGAATCGATTCCTGTTGGCAGATCAAAGGCTACTTTCGATTCCGCCGTTGAAGTCAACGGGAGGTTGGTCGCGAGGAATCGATCCGCTGGAAATCGACGTCGATTTCTTTTCTTAAGCCGCGAGATTATTTATTTATTTATCTAATCGTACCTGGCTAGAAATCCGAAAATCTTTAAAGCTCTGTTTTCCCCCCCTTTGCAAAAGCCACAGTCTAGTTTTTTGGCGTTTGAACATCTTAACATTACACACAGATAGGATAAATTATAATAGTAGGTTTTTACCCTTTAAACTGGTACAAAACTGACACCTTTATACAAGGCATCATGTTTGCAATGACCACAACACAAGCAGTCAAAATGCAAGCAAAAAGAAACAACTTTTATGATGATAATTATATGCACTGTCCTTGAAGTTGATTGGTCCACACCCGAGACAGCTTTCCTTAGAGCCTAGTCTCACTTGGTGTTGGACCAGATGACGCCAAAAGGCGCACAACTCAAAGACAATGCACCATCAGAGTATGAGAGCTCGGGGTAAGAATTTACACCATTGGAACCTCCTTTGCCAGTAAAAAAATATGATAATTGGTTTTTTACACCATTGGAACCTCATTTGGCAGTGTAAAAAAAAATATTAATTGATTTTGACACCATTGGAACCTCATTTGCCAGTAAAAAATGATAATTGGTTTTTTACCCTTCTATCTGGCAACAAAACTGACACATTTTTTACAAGGAGTCATGTTTGCATAGACCACAATACCTGCAGTCGGAATGCAAAAAAACACAACTCTGATAACGTATGCACTGTCCTTGAAGTTGATTGGTCCACACCCGAGACAGCTTTCCTTAGAGCCTAGTCTCACATGGTGTTGGACCAGATGACGCCAAAAGGCGCACAACTCAAGACAGCGCACTATCAGAGTATGAGAGTCGGGGTAAGTTCAAGTTCATGTATTAGGTGTAGCCCTGTGAGCCATTCGCTCTTGAATCGGGTGCAACCGCAACAAACAAAAAACATCTTAAAGTGAATAAGTGACTGAGTGCAAACATAAAATCCAAGAAAGACAGAAAAATATTGCAGAAAAAAATACACCAACGCTGTGTGCAAAAATCCCAGTGGGATGCAAGTCAAACAACAACAACAACAACCACAAGACAACTTAGATTAAGGCCATCAGTCTAACTCTGTACTACAACAACACAAACAACAACAACAAGACAACTTAGATTAAGGCCATCAGTCTAACTCTGTACTACAACAACACAAACAACAACAACAACCACAAGACAACTTAGATTAAGGCCATCAGTCTAACTCTGTACTACAACAACACAAACAACCACAAGACAACTTAGATTAAGGCCATCAGTCTAACTCTGTACTACAACAACAAACAACAACCACAAGACAACTTAGATTAAGGCCATCAGTCTAACTCTGTACTACAACACACAAACAACAACAACACCACAAGACAACTTAGATTAAGGCCATCAGTCTAACTCTGTACTACAACAACACAAACAACCACAAGACAACTTAGATTAAGGCCATCAGTCTAACTCTGTACTACAACAACACAAACAACAACAACAACCACAAGACAACTTAGATTAAGGCCATCAGTCTAACTCTGTACTACAACAACACAAACAACAACAACAACACAAGACAACTTAGATTAAGGCCATCAGTCTAACTCTGTACTACAACAACACAAACAACAACAACAACCACAAGACAACTTAGATTAAGGCCATCAGTCTAACTCTGTACTACAACAACACAAACATGGNCAACCCGAAAACTTTTCAAAAATCAAAATAAGGCATAAAAGCAAACAACAACAACAACAACCACAAGACAACTTAGATTAAGGCCATCAGTCTAACTCCGTACTACAACAAAACAAACATGGCCAACCCGAAAAACGTTTCAAAATCACCAAAATAAAGCCATTAAAGTAATGAAACATTGATCACCAGCTGTGCAAACACCGTTGGCTACGCAGGAAAGAAAAACTGTGAATGGTTTGATGACGACGACCAGGAAATTGCAGGCCTCGGTGACAACAAGCCGAAAACCTGCATCGCCTGGCTACAACACAAACAGTCGAGTCAGATAAAAGGAATCTTATAAGTATGGGGAAATAGGAAATGCAAAGTAAAATCCGTGAATTGAACAACTAAGCTGAAGAACACGTAGGCTTTCGCGACCAGGAGAATCACACAGACAGAGAGAGTCACGTTTGCATAGACCACAATACCTGCGGTCATAATGCAAACAAAAACACAACTCTGATAATGTATGCACTGTCCTTGAAGTTGATTGGTCCACACCCGAGACAGCTTTTCTTAGAGCCTAGTCTCACATGGTGTTGGACCAGATGACGCCAAAAGGCGCACAACTCAAAGACAATGCACTATCAGAGTATGAGACGTCGGGGTAAGAATTTACACCATTGGAACCTCATTTTGCCAGCAAAAAAATGATAATTGGTTTTTACCCTTCTGTCTGGCAACAAAACTGACACCTATTTTTACAAGGAGTCATGTTTGCATAGACTACAATACCTGCAGTCATAATGCAAACAGAAAACATAACTCTGATAATGTATGCACTGTCCTTGAGTTGTGCGCCTTTTGGCGTCATCTGGTCCAACACCACGTGAGACTAGGCTCTAAGAAAAGCTGTCTCGGGTGTGGACCAATCAACTTCAAGGACAGTGCATATCATTATCAGAGTTGCTGTTTTTTGTTTGCATTATGACTGCAGGTCATAATGCAAATGGGTCTCTGTGTGAGTCTATAGGTCTCTGTGTGAGTATTTGGGTCTCTGTGTGAGTCTATGAGTCTCTGTGTGAGTCTATGGTCTGTATGAGTATATGGGTCTCTGTGTGAGTCTATGGGTCTGTGTGAGTCTATGGGTCTCTGTGTGAGTCTATGGGTCTCTGTGTGAGTATATGGGTCTCTGTGTGAGTCTATGGGTCTCTGTGTGAGTCTATGGGTCTCTGTGTGAGTCTATGGGTCTAAGCAGAAGAACACGTCCTTGAAGTTGATTGGTCCACACCCGAGACAGCTTTTCTTAGAGCCTAGTCTCACATGGTGTTGGACCAGATGACGCCAAAAGGCGTACAACTCAAAGACAATGCACCATCAGAGTATGAGAGCTCGGGTAAGAATTTACACCATTGAAACCTCATTTGCCAGTAAAAATATGATAATTGGTTTTTTACCCTTCTATCTGGCAACAAAACTGACGCATTTTTTACAAGGAGTCATGTTTGCATAGACCACAATACCTGCAGTCATAATGCAAACAAAAAACATAACTCTGATAATGTATGCACTGTCCTTAAAGTTGATTGGTCCACACCCGAGACAGCTTTCCTTAGAGCCTAGTCTCACATGGTGTTGGACCAGATGACGCCAAAAGGCGCGGTCTATGCAAACATGACTCCTCGTAAAAAAAAGGTGTCAGTTTTGTTGCCAGATAGAAGGGTAAATAAACAATTATCATATTTTTCTACTGGCAAATGAGGTTCCAATGTCTTCTTGGTTCTTTCGGTAAAGTCACGTAGAAGGGAAATAATAAAATAATAAAAATAACACATAATAAAATACAATTCTCACGACGTTTCGGCCACAACGCAAGCAGCCGTCCTCAGGTGAAGACCAGGTCTGTCGGGAAGACAGCGTCTGAATGAAACACCACCAAGCTTGGCAGCGTATATTTAAGCTGGGTTGGAGGGGGAAGAGCGCCTTGACTAAACATTTGCATATGAATTATGTTTTATTTTTATTATTTTATTATTTCCCTTCCACGTGACTTTACCGAAAGAACCAAGAAGACGAATCCCTGCAGTCACGAAAGCTTTAAATCGAAATAAAATACAATTCTCACAATTGTATTTTATTATGTTTGAGAATTGTATTTTATTATGTTTTATTATTTTATTATTTCCATTCTACGTGACTTTACCGAAAGAACCAAGAAGATTATTTTATTGTTTTATTTTTATTATTTTATTATTTCCCTTCTACGTGACTTTACCGAAAGAACCAAGAAGATGAATCCCTGCAGTCACGAAAGCTTTTCAATCGAAACATTCTTACCCGATGAAGCAAAACGTCGCACTACTCAAATTTTAAAATGCTGTTGATTCTCTCTTCAACACACCGGTGGGTTAAAGAAGTGAATTGCGTTTTCCTTTTAAAAAACGTGACACATTTTTTTACTGTTTGGCCGTGTCGGGTGGTGGAGGGTTACGACACATTTATAAATAACGCGATCTATACCAAAAACCTTGATTATGAATAAGCAGAAGAAATACAACATCTTGCAGATTCCAGTGTATAGTGTAGTGTATAGTGTAGTGTATAGTATAGTGTATAGTGTAGTGTATAGTGTAGTGTGTAGTGTAGTAGTGTATAGTGTAGTAGTGTAGTGTATAGTAGTATAGTGTAGTGTAGAGTTAGTGTAGTGTNGAGTGTATAGTGTAGTGTATAGTGTAGTGTAGTGTAGTGTAGTGTGTGTGNAGTANNGTAGTGTAGTAGTGTATAGTGTAGTGTATAGTGTAGTGTGTAGTGTAGTGTATAGTGTCAGTGTATAGTGTAGTGTATAGTGTAGTGTATAGTGTAGTGTATATTGTAGTGTATAGTGTAGTGTAAATAGTGTAGTGTATAGTGTAGTGTATAGTGTAGTGTGTAGTGTGTATAGTAGTGTATAGTAGTATAGTGTATAGTAGTGTAGTGTATATAGTGTAGTGTGTAGTGTATAGTGTATAGTATAGTAGTATAGTGTATAATGTAGTGTATAGTGTAGTGTATAGTGTAGTGTATAGTGTATAGTGTATAATGTAGTGTATAGTGTAGTGTGTAGTGTAGTGTGTAGTGTATAGTGTATAATATAGTGTATAGTGTAGTGTATAGTGTAGTGTATAGTAGTATAGTGTATAATATAGTGTATAGTGTAGTGTATAGTAGTATAGTGTATAATATAGTGTATAGTGTAGTGTATAGTGTAGTGTATAGTAGTATAGTGTATAATATAGTGTATAGTAGTATAGTGTATAGTGTAGTGTATAGTAGTATATAGTGTAGTGTATAGTGTAGTGTATAGTAGTATAGTGTATAATGTAGTGTATAGTAGTGTATAGTGTAGTGTATAGTGTAGTGTATAGCGCAGTGGATAGTAGTGTATAGTGTGGTGTATAGCATAGTGTAGTATGTAGTGTATAGTGTAGTGTATAGTGTATAGTGTAGTGTATAGTAGTGTATAGTAGTGTATAGTGTAGTGTATAGTGTAGTGTATAGTGTAGTGTAGTAGTGTATAGTGTAGTGTATAGTGGTGTATAGTAGTGTAGTGTATAGTAGTGTAGTGTATAGTGTAATATACTAGTACAGCACTAGTGTAGTGTATAGTGTAGTGTATAGTGTAGTGTATAGTGTAGTGTATAGTGTAGTGTATAGTAGTGTATAGTGTAATATACTAGTGCAACACTCGTGTAGTGTATAGTATAGTGTAGTGTATAGTAGTGTATAGTGTAGTGTATAGTGTAATATACTAGTGCAACACTAGTGTAGTGTATAGTATAGTGTAGTGTATAGTGTAGTGTATAGTAGTGTATAGTAGTGTATAGTGTAGTGTATAGTGTAGTGTATAGTGGTATATAGTGTGTGTGTAGTGTATAGTAGTGTGTAGTGTAGTGTATAGTGTAGTGTATAGTAGTGTAGTGTATAGTGTAGTGTATAGTAGTGTATAGTGTAGTGTATAGTGTAGTGTAAAGTAATATACTAGTACAGCATCACCGTTGTGTTGGAGAGCCAAGCCACAACATTTACAATCTGAGTGTACGACGTTTCGCCAGTCAGTGCCTGTTCAGAAGCTGACCTTGAGGTCATCGTCAGCATATTTACAGAAGCTTACAAGAGCGTGGATCTAACATTGAATGCAGGCAAAAACAAATATCCTCTTCCGACAAGCTTCGTGAGGACATCAATCACCCCTTACAATCACTACCAACAACGCAATACTAGAAAACGTTCACAGTTTCCCATACGTAGGCTGCCATCTCTCTAGCAAAGTCTTAATTGATGACACTGGTCAACACACTTTTTATGGCATAAGATATTCCGACGGTTTTAAGGTCATTTTGTGGGGTGCTGATTCCAAATCTGGCATCAGTTTTGTCTATCACATCAGGTTTTTTGAGATATCGAATATTGCATTTTCAATAAAAATTGCAGAAGAAAAATATTAAATAAATATGGATATCTACATAAAATGATATTATAAACACACTATCCTAAAAATGCAGCACCATATTTTATCACTAAAGCAGTCACTGACTCGCAACAACTTGCAATCATAAGTGACAGAGTTAATTTCGGGTAAAATCAATGAAAATGGGGTTTGCCGATAGCATAAAAAATTAACCCGTAAAAACAAAGTTTTTCACTCTAAATCCTTTATATGCGTGGCGGCTAGAGTCCTCTCGTCCTCTGGCTTGAGATGGCTGCCACCTATGGGTCAGATGATTGTCTGCCAGTATTAAGCAATTGGTAATTAAATATTCAATTTGTTTTCCTTAAAAAGTGTAAAATTTTGGAAAACATTTTTCACGAAAATAAATTGTCTCGCACAACGAGTCTGTGTGCAAAACGTCAGCTCGATTGGATCACGGGAAGTGGGTTAAAAAACGACTGAAAGATTTGCACGGTCGTAAGCAAGCAAGCAAGCAAGCACGCAAGCAAGCAAGCGAACTTAATATAAAGGATTTAAAAATGAGATGTGATAGAGCAAATCTGAGATCACATTTGGAATCGGCACCCTGAAATTAGTCTAGAACAGCTGCAAAAGTCCAGCCAGAATTTTTTTTGTTGACCAGTGTAATGAAATCCAACATCGGTCTTCGAAGATCACGACATTACCACCAAAACCAAATCATTGCGACCCTCTTATATGGTGCAAAAACCTCGACCACCTATCGTCAACACGTAAAATCTCTCGAAATGTTTCATCGACGCTGTCTCGGGGGAAATGCTAAACATCACCTGGGGAGAAAGACCGCACTAATATCGGCATCCTGGAGCGCGATCCAACTCACGATGAAGTATCAACTCAGATGGGCAGGTCACCTTGCGAGGATGAATGACTTCTTTTGGTTCTTTCGGTAAAGTCACATAGAAGGGAAATAATATAATAAAATAAAACATTAAGTCGCGTAGAAGGGAAATAATAAAATAATACAACTTAGATTAAGGCCATCAGTCTAACTCTGTACTACAACAACACAAACATGGCTAAACCAATACACTTTTCGAAATCACCTAAACAAAGCCATGAAAGCAATGAAAAAGCAATCATAGGAACTGTGACGGAATTTTCACAATAAATGGCATAAACAACATGTACTACCAAAACCCTGCGAAACGATGACCTCTATACGTGCGGCCGTGCACATGGCAGCTATCGGTAACGCGGTTATCTCCGAGCGTGCAACTAACGCGCACACAGCACACAGCATTATCACTGCGTCTGTTGGCGTCAAAGTGCATACATTACACAACTGGTCAACAAGAAAAATAACATTTTTTTTTCTGGCCTGGACTTTTGCATAGCGTCACTGCTGAACTCAAAATTTGATGATAATTGTTTTTTACCCTTCTATCTGGCAACAAAACTGACGCATTTTTTTACAAGGAGTCATGTTTGCATAGACTACAATACCTGCAGCCGTAATGCAAACAAAAAACATAACTCTGATAATGTATGCACTGTCCTTAAAGTTGATTGGTCCACACCCGAGACAGCTTTCCTTAGAGCCTAGTCTCACATGGTGTTGGACCAGATGACGCCAAAAGGCGCACAACTCAAAGACAATGCACCATCAGAGTATGAGAGCTCGGGTAAGAATTTACACCATTGGAACCTCATTTGCCAGTAAAAAATTATGATAATTGGTTTTTTACCCTTTTATCTGGCAACAAAACTGACACCTTTTTTTACAAGGAGTCATGTTTGCATAAACCACAATACCTGCAGTCATAATGCAAACAAAAAACACAACTCTTATAATGTGCACTGTCCTTGAAGTTGATTGGTCCACACCCGAGACAGCTTTCCTTAGAGCGTAGTCTCACGTGGCGTTGGACCAGATGACGACAACAAGCTTTCGTGACTGCATCAATCCATACTCTTTGGTTCTTTCGGTAAAGTCACGTAGGTAGAAAATAAAATAGAAATTTCCATTGTACATGAACCTTTCTTCGATTTGACTAAAGCTTTCGATTCTGTCAAACGTGAAGCACTAATGCAGACTCCTTCTAAGAAATGGCTGCCCAACAAAATGTGTTCATTGAACGCGTAGGCTTTCGCGACAAATATCATCCATAACACTGGTCAACAACAACAACAACAAAAATTCTGGCCTGGACTTTTGCAGATGTTCTAGACTAATGTCAGGGTGCCGATTCCAAATCTGGTCTCAGATTTGCTCTATCACATCTCATTGTTATGCTATCGGCATACCCCATTTTCATTGATTTTACCCGAAATTAACTCCGTCACTTATGATTGCAAGTTGTTGCGAGTCAGTGACTGCTTTAGTGTTAAAACATGGTGCTGTATGTTTAGGATAGTGTGTTTATAATATCATTTTAAGTAGATATCCACATTCATTTAATACTTTTCTTCTGCAGTTTTTATTGAAAATGCAATATTTGATATCTCAAAAACTCGGCCGGGTACGGGTAGGCCGTGAGTCACTGGTGAGTCACCGTTTGTCACTCATTTCCCAACGTCTTGTCTCTTCTCACGATTCAAGTTCCTAGAATCAACCCACCCGCGCCTGCAACATGGCTTCATCCCAGAGGTCGCAATCGAGTACCCGATACCCGTACCCTACCCGTACCCAGCCGGGTACGGGTAGGGTACGGGTATCGGGTACCTGTTTGCGACCCTGGTGCGGCCGGGTACGGGTAAGGAATCAAAACCCGTTTGCGACCTCTGACCTGCAGGAGATTATCTTATAGCGTGCGCACAGAAGCTAATGCGAACACAGCACATAGCATTATCAGTGCGCCTTTTGGTGTCACAGTGCATACATTATCAGAGTTGTGTGTTTTTGTTTGCATTCCGACCGCAGGTATTGTGGTCAATGCAAACATGACTCCTTGTAAAAAAGGTGTCAGTTTTGTTGCCAGATAGAAGGGTAAAAAAAAAATCTTTTTCGATTTAAAGCTTCTTTCGTGACTGCAGGGATTCATCTTCTTGGTTCTTTCGGTAAAGTCACGTAGAAGGGAAATAATAAAATAATAAAAATGAAACATAATAAAATACAATTCTCACGACGTTTCGGCCACAACGCAAGCAGCCGTCCTCAGGTGAAGAAAGACAGCGTCTCATTCAGACGCTGTCTTTCCGACAGACCTGTTCTTCACCTGAGGACGGCTGCTTGCGTTGTGTCCGAAACGTCGTGAGAATTGTATTTTATTATGTTTTATTTTTATTATTTTATTATTTCCCTTCTACGTGACTTTACCGAAAGAACCAAGAAGAAAAAACAATTGTCATATTTTGCTACAGGCAAAGGAGGTTCCAATGGTGTAAATCTCTATGTGTCTCTATGTATCTCTATGTATCTCTGTGTATCTCTATGTATCTCTATGTGTCTCTGTGTATCTGTGTGTCTCTATGTGTCTCTATGTATATCTATGTGTCTCTATGTATCTCTATGTGTCTCTGTGTATCTGTATGTATCTCTATGTATCTCTGTGTATCTCTATGTATCTCTATGTGTCTCTGTGTATCTGTGTGTCTCTATGTGTCTCTATGTATCTCTATGTGTCTCTATGTATCTCTCTGTGTATTTATATATCTCTATGTATTTCTATGTATCTCCATGTGTCTCTATGTATCTTTATGTATCTCTGTGTCTCTATGTATCTCTATGTGTCTCTATGTATATCTCTGTGTATCTATATATCTCTATGTATTTCTATGTATCTCTATGTGTCTCTATGTATCTCTATGTATCTCTATGTGTCTCTCTATGTCTCTATGTGTGTATCTGTATCTCTATGTGTCTCTGTGTATCTGTGTGTCTCTATGTGTCTCTATGTATCTCTATGTGTCTCTATGTATCTCTCTGTGTATTATATATCTCTATGTATTTCTATGTATCTCCATGTGTCTCTATGTATCTCTATGTATCTCTGTGTGTCTCTATGTATCTCTATGTGTCTCTATGTATCTCTCTGTGTATCTATCTCTATGTATCTCTATGTATCTTTATGTATCTCTGTGTGTCTCTATGTATCTCTATGTATCTCTATGTGTCTCTGTGTATCACCACAGGGATGATAGCTCGGGCTGAGCTTTCGCGACGCAGTTTGTCAAGCTCGCAAAACGATTGTTTCCCCATCAAAGAGTCTTTTTACCTATAAATGGCATTGTTTGTCTGTCTGTCTGTGTGTCTGTGTGTGTCTGTGTGTCTGTCTGTCTGTGTGTCTGTGTGTGTGTGTGGACGAAACTTGCGACGGATTTGGTTCGCAAACCGTGGGGTTAAAGGTTTAAAAAACGAGTAATATTTAAAATACTTTTAAAAAACACGCTTTTATGAAATGTACTCGTAATGGAACAACTCCACGACTCCAGGAAGTGGCCCCGAAGTTTGCCATGACGTAGGGGACCGTGGCCAATTACAGCCAACGTCAGTTGAGCGTGGACAATTAGACCCAAGCCGAAACATAACATGTAAAAATGAATGTTAAAAATATTTATTTTAATTTTTTTTAATGATAGAATATAGTATTGTCATCAGTAAGACATAAGTATACCGAGTTTGCAGTCGATAGCACATTGGGAAGTGGGTTAAATTTGAGTTACAAGATTTGAGGATACAACAACAGAGTTCAAAGAAAGCGTGTAACAAGATCGTTTAAAATGTTTTATTTNATTTTTATGATAGAATATCGTATTGTCATCAGTAAGACATAAGTTTACTAAGTTTGCAATTGATACCACATTGAAAAGTGGGTTAAAATTGAGTTACAAGATTTGAGTATACCACAACAACAGACAGAGTGAGTTAATAGAAATCGTGTAAAAAGATTGTTAAAAATATATATTTTGAATTTTTATGATAGAATATGGTATTGTCATCAGTAAGACATAAGTATACCAAGTTTGCAGTTGATACTACATTGGGAAGTGGGTTAAAATTGAGTTACAAGATTTGAGTATACCACCAAACAACAGACAGAGTGAGTTAAATTAAAGCAAAAAAACAATAAAAAGTAGCCAGTTACCACGACATCAGCTCCGTGCTGAGCCTGCGCAATTCCATTTTCCCATCCGTCAACTTTCAAGTAGTTAAATTAACAATTTAGTGCTTCTTAGTATTATTTATTCATTTAATTGCGCCAAAACTGCCTGGGGTTGCCCCTAGCAACGCGCACGCGCGCTGTCCGGATGTTGCCCCTAGCAACGCGCACGCGCCAAGGCTGCCCTGGGGGTTGCCCCTAGCAACGCGCACGCGCGCCAAGGCTGTCCGAATGTTGCCCNTAGCAACGCGCACGCGCCAAAGCTGCCTGGGGGTTGCCCCTAGCAACGCGCAGGCGCCAAGGCTGCCTGGGGTTGCCCTAGCAACACGCGCACGCGCCAAGGCTGCCTGGGTGTTGCCCCTAGCAACGTGCACGTGCGCTGTCCGGACGTTGCCCCTAGCAACGGGCACGCGCCAAAACTACCCTGGGGGTTGCCCCTAGCAACGCGCAGGCTACATCTGTGGAGATCTGGGGGAGGAAATTGTCATTCGAGTCGAGACCTTGCAAGGTAAGTGGCAGAGATTGACGGCTCTGTTCAAGCATTCATCGATATTGATTTGAAGTGTTCGTGACCTGCACGGATCAATAACTCGT
Organism: Lethenteron camtschaticum; assembly: GCA_018977245.1. Classification (NCBI taxonomy): domain Eukaryota; kingdom Metazoa; phylum Chordata; class Hyperoartia; order Petromyzontiformes; family Petromyzontidae; genus Lethenteron; species Lethenteron camtschaticum. Next base: position 90,152 of record WFAB01001446.1, on the reverse strand, counting down.
TGGTTCTTTCGGTAAAGCGACGTGGGGTGGAAGATTTTAATTAAATTTAAATAAAAATTCGCGAAGTTTCGATCGCTATCAGACGATTTTATAGCGAAGTAAGTAAACAGGATTTAGATATCTTCTTGGTTCTTTGGGTAAAGTCACGTAGAAGGGAAATAATAAAATAATAAAAATAAAACATAAAATAATAAAAATAAAACACAATAAAATAATCTTCTTGGTTCTTTCGGTAAAGTCATCACGTAGAAGGGAAATAATAAAATAATAAAAATAAAACGTCATTATTTTATTATGGTTTATTTTTATGAATAAATAAAATAAGTATGTTTTATTATTATTAAAATACCACGTAATTATTTTGTAATGTTTTATTTTTATTATTAAATAAAATAAGTATGTTTATTTTTATTAAAATAACACGCAATTTTACGTTTTATTTTTATTATTAAATAAAATAAGTATGCTTTATTTAATTAAAATAACACATCATTATTTTTAATGTTTTATTTTATTATTAAATAAAATAAGTGTTTATTTTTATAAAAATAACACGTAATTATGTTGTAATGTTTTATTTTTATTATTAAATAAAACTAAGTATGTTGTATTTTTATTTTTTATTATTAAAGTCACGTAGAAGGGAAATAATAAAATAAGAAAAATAACACATTTTTATTATTTTATTATTTCCCTTCTACGTGACTTTCCGAAAGAACTAAGAAGATGAATCCCTGCAGTCACGAAAGCTTTAAATCGTAGTATAATTTCTGCAGTTACGAAAGCTTCAATTTTAGATTTTTTCTTTCCTGCAGGATTTCACGTCAAGAACTCTTGTGACTTTTATCGATTTAAAGTTTTCGTGACCGCAGGGATTCATATTCTTGGTTCTTTCGGTAAAGTCACGTAGAAGGGAAGTAATAAAAGAATAAAAAGAAAACAATTTAAAAAAAAATCTTGCTGTGATTTTCACACCTGATGATGATTGCTTGTGTTGCAATCGAAACGTCGTAAGAATTTTATTATGTTTTATTTTTATCATTTTATTATTTCCCTTCTACGTGACTTTACCGAAAGAACCACCAATATGTTACGACTTTGTTTACATTTCATTTACATTTTCGCTCGCCGCAATGTTGTTTCGCCCGAGTGGCGAAACAACATTGATGGTGTACGGTGAATTTTTCTGCAATATTTAGCTGTCTTTTCTTGGATTTTCTGTTTGCACTTTAAGATGTTTTCTTGTTCATTTTTTCGCACGGACAAGTTTTTTNGTTTGTTGCGGTTGCACCCGATTCAAGAGCCGAATGGCTCACAGGGCTATACTTAATACATGAACTTGAAACTTGAAACTTCATTGCTTTCATGGCTTTGTTTAGGTGATTTCGAAAAGTGTATTGGTTTGGCCATGTTTGTTTGTTGTAGTACAGAGTTAGACTGATGGCCTTAATCTAAGTTGTCTTGTTGTTGTTGTTTGTGTTGTTGTAGTACAGAGTTAGACTGATGGCCTTAATCTAAGTTGTCTTGTGGTTGTTTGTGTTGTTGTAGTACAGAGTTAGACTGATGGCCTTAATCTAAGTTGTCTTGTTGTTGTTTGTGTTGTTGTAGTACAGAGTTAGACTGATGGCCTTAATCTAAGTTGTCTTGTTGTTTGTTTGTGTTGTTGTAGTACAGAGTTAGACTGATGGCCTTAATCTAAGTTGTCTTGTTGTTGTTGTTTGTGTTGTTGTAGTACAGTTAGACTGATGGCCTTAATCTAAGTTGTCTTGTGGTTGTTTGTGTTGTTGTAGTACAGAGTTAGACTGATGGCCTTAATCTAAGTTGTCTTGTTGTTGTTGTTGTTTTGTTGTAGTACAGAGTTAGACTGATGGCCTTAATCTAAGTTGTCTTGTTGTTGTGTTGGTGTTGTTGTAGTACAGAGTTAGACTGATGGCCTTAATCTAAGTTGTCTTGTGGTTGTTGTTTGTGTTGTTGTAGTACAGAGTTAGACTGATGGCCTTAATCTAAGTTGTCTTGTGGTTGTTGTTTGTGTTGTTGTAGTACAGAGTTAGACTGATGGCCTTAATCTAAGTTGTCTTGTGGTTGTTGTTGTTGTTGTGTTGTTGTAGTACAGAGTTAGACTGATGGCCTTAATCTAAGTTGTCTTGTGGCGTGTTGTTGTTTGTGTTGTTGTAGTACAGAGTTAGACTGATGGCCTTAATCTAAGTTGTCTTGTGGTTGTTGTTGTTNTGTTTTGTAGTACAGAGTTAGACTGATGGCTTAATCTAAGTGTCTTGTGGTTGTTGTTGTTTGACTGCATCCACTGGGATTTTTGCACACAGCGTTGGTGTACGGTGTTAGTGTATAGTGTAGTGTATAGTGTAGTGTATAGTAGTGTATAGTGTAGTGTATAGTGNAGTANTAGTGTAGTATACTGTACAGCATAGTGTATAGTAGTTATAGTGTAGTGTATGGTGTAGTGTAGTGAGTATACTAGTACAACACTAATGTAGTGTATAGTGTGTATACTAGTACAGCACTAGTGTATGTATAGTGTAGTGTACTTGTATAGAGGCAAGTCACTTAGTCACTTTAAGATGTTTTCTTGTTCATGTTTTAGTTTTTTGTTTGTTGCGGTTGCACCCGATTCAAGAGCCGAATGTCTCACAGGGCTAGATACCTAATCAATGAACTTTGAAACATCGCACTCGATCTAGACGGAAGCTTATGAAGCGTTCGTGACGTTATTAATATTTTAATTTATTATTCTTCTACCTACGTAGCTTTACCGAAAGAACCAAAGAGTATGGATTCGTGCAGTCACGAAAGCTTCAAATCACGTGCATCGAGAAATAATAGGAATGTTCCGTTACTTTAAATCACATTTTCAGTGTGCGTGTGTCAGTGTTAAGTCCAAGTAAGTGTGTGTGTGTAAGTCGATGTGTGTGTGTGAGAGTCGGTGTGTGTGACAGTGTAAGTCCAAGTGTGTGTGTGTGTGTCGTAGTCCATGGGTGTGTGTGAGTCGGTGTGTGTGTGTAAGTCCATGTGTGTGTGTGTGAGAGTCGCTGTGTGTGGCAGTGTAAGTCTAAGTGTGTGTGTGTTATAGTCTAAGTGTGTGTGTGTGTTATAGTCTAAGTGTGTGTGTGTGTGAGTCACTGTGTGTGACAGTGTAAGTCCATGTGTGTGTGTAAGTCCAAGTGTGTGTATGTTATAGTCTAAGTGTGTGTGTGAGTCGCTGTGTGTGTGTGTGAGTCCAAGTGTGTGTGTGTTACAGTCTAAGTGTGTGAGTGTGTTAGTCGCTGTATGTGTAAGTCCATAGTCCAAGTGTGTGTGTGTGTAAGTCCAAGTGTGTGTGTGTTATAGACCAAGTGTGTGTGTAAGTCTAAGTGTGTGTAAGTCCAAGTGTGTGTGTGTNATAGTCTAAGTGTGTGTGTGAGTCGCTGTGTGTGTGTAAGTCCATGTGTGTGTGTGTNAGTCGCTGTGTGTGTCAGTGTAAGTCCAAGTGTGTGTCTGTGTGTCGTAGTCCATGGGTGTGTGTGAGTCGGTGTGTGTGTGTGTAAGTCCATGTGTGTGTGTGTGTAAGTCAAGTGGGTGTGTGTGAGTCGCTGTGTGTGTGTAAGTCCAAGTGTGTGTGTGTAAGTCCAAGTGTGTGTGTGAGAGTCGGTGTGTGTGACAGTGTAAGTCAAGTGTGTGTGTGTCGTAGTCCATGGTGTGTGTGAGTCGGTGTGTGTGTGTAAGTCCATGTGTGTGTGTGTGTGAGTCGTGTGTGTGTCAGTGTAAGTCCATGTGTGTGTAAGTGAAGTGTGTGTGTGTGTTATAGTCTAAGTGTGTGTGTGAGTCGCTGTGTGTGTGTAAGTCCAAGTGTGTGTGTGATAGACCATGTGTGTGTGTGTGTCGCTGTATGTGTAAGTCCATAGTCCAAGTGTGTGTGTGTTATAGACCATGTGTGTGTGTGTTATAGTCAAATTGTGTGTGTGAGTCACTGTGTGTTTGAGGAGCTCACATATCCTTGAAAGATCTGGGCAAAGTCCCATCGGTGAGCTCCTCCGGCAGGCAAGGCTGCGTTGGCTGGGTCATGTAGCCCGCATGCCCAGCCACCGCAAGCCTAAACAGCTTTTGTTCGGCTGGATCGAGGGGGCTAAACGGGCGCGGCACGGGCTAGAGAAGAGATGGAGTGACTTGGTACAGGAGCTAACTGGTAAGGGTTGTCACGTAAACAGAACGTGGCCAATTCGTCACTAGTACAGCACTCGTGTAAAGTAGTGTATAGTGTAGTGTATAGTGTTGTAGTGTATAGTGTAGTGTATAGTGTTGTAGTGTATAGTGTAGTGTATATTGTAGTGTGTAGTAGTGTATAGTGTAGTGTATAGTGTAGTGTATAGTGTAGTGTATAGTAGTGTAGTAGTGTATAGTAGTGTATAGTGTAGTGTATAGTAGTGTATAGTGTAGTATAGTGTAGTGTATAGTAGTGTATAGTGTAGTGTATAGTGTAGTGTATNGTGTATAGTGNAGTGTATTGTAGTGTGTAGTGTAGTGTGTAGTGTATAGTGTAGTGTATAGTGTAGTGTGTGTATAGTGTAGTGTATAGTGTAGTAGTGTAGAGTGTAGTGTATAGTGTAGTGTATAGTGTAGTATACTTGTACAGCACTAGTGTAGTGTATAGTAGTGTAGTGTATAATGTAGTGTACTAGTACAGCACTAGTGTATAGTAGTGTATAGTGTAGTGTATAGTAGTGTATAGTGTAGTATACTAGTACAGCACTAGTGTGTAGTGTATAGTGTAGTGCATAGTAGTGTATAGTGTAGTGTACTAGTACAGCACTAGTGTAGTGTGTAGTGTATAGTGTAGTGTATAGTATAGTGTATAATGTAGTGTATAGTAGTGTAGTGTATAGTAGTGTAGTGTAGTGTATAGTGTAGTGTATAGTAGTGTGTAGTGTAGTGTATAGTGTAGTGTATAGTAGTGTATAGTGTAGTGTATAGTGTAGTATACTAGTACAGCACTAGTGTATAGTGTAGTGTATAGCAGTGTAGTGTATAGTAGTGTATAGCAGTGTATAGTGTAGTGTATAGTAGTGTAGTATATAGTGTAGTATACTAGTACAGCACATCGGTGTGTCGGAGAGCCAAGCCACAACATTTACAATCTGAGTACGACGTTTTGCCAGTAATTACAACCAGCTTCACCAGGCGACAGCCAGATTTGTGGAGAAGTCTTTAACTGTTTCTTCTTCTTGGTTCTTTCGGTAAAGTCACGTAGAAGGGAAATAATAAAATGATAAAAATAAGACATAATAAAATACAATTCTCACGACGTTTCGGCCACAACGCAAGCAGCCGTCCTCAGGTGAAGAACAGGTCTGTCGGAAAGACAGCGTCTGAATGTTTTGTTGTCTTTCCGACAGACCTGTTCTTCACCTGAGTACGGCTGCTTGCGTTGTGGCCGAAACGTCGTGAGAATTATTTTATTATGTTTAATTTTTATTATTTTATTATTTCCCTTCTACGTGATGACTTTACCGAAAGAACCAAGAAGATGAATCCCTGCAGTCACGAAAGCTTTAGATCTAAATTTTATTACGTTTTATTTATTATTTTATTATTTCCCTTCTACGTGATGACTTTACCGAAAGAGCCAAGAAGATGAATCCCTGCAGTCACGAAAGAAGCTTTAAGTCGAAATTTAAGTCTTTAACTGTTTCGTTCCTTGTATAGCGGTGTAGATGCGTTGACCACGCTTCTGCGCTCTTACACAATGTGGGGGGAGAGGATTACTGAGGAAACGTGCATCATGCATTTGCATTACGCGAGCCCTTTGAACGTGTCCTTCCTGTCTATTGTGTTGATGAAAATATCCCTACAAACGGTTCGTTCTGTTCAAGTACGCTGCCCTTTGTAGCATGCATTTCAATCACCTATATCGGTAGGACCTCAAATTTAGAAAGCTTTTGGAGAACTTTCGATTTAAAGCTGCTTTCGTGACTGCAGGGATTCATCTTCTTGGTTCTTTCGGTAAAGTCATCACATAGAAGGGAAATAATAAATAATAAAAATAAAACAATAAAATAATTCTCACGACGTTTCGGCCACAACGCAAGCAGCCGCCCTAGTGTAGTGTATAGTGTAGTATACTAGTACAGCACTAGTGTAGTGTGTAGTGTATAGTGTAGTGTATAGTGTAGTGTATAGTGTATAGTGTAGGTATAGTGTAGTGTATAGTGTAGTGTATAGTGTAGTGTACTAGTACAGCACTAGTGTAGTGTATAGTGTAGTGTATAGGTAGTGTATAATGTAGTATACTAGTACAGCACTAGTGTAGTGTATAGTGTATAGTGTAGTGTATAGTGTAGTGTATAGTGTAGTGTATAGTGTAGTATAGTTTAGTGTATAGTGTAGTGTATAGTGTAGTGTATAGTACAGTAGTGTATAGTGTAGTGTATAGTGTAGTGTATAATGTAGTGTATAGTGTAGTGTACTAGTACAGCACTGTGTAGTGTATAGTGTAGTGTATAGTAGTGTATAGTGTAGTGTATAGTGTAGTATACTAGTACAGCATAGTGTAGTGTAGTGTATAGTAGTGTATAGTAGTGTATAGTGTAGTGTACTAGTACAGCACTACAGACCTGTTCTTCACCTGAGGACCTGTTCTCCACCTGAGGACGGCTGCTTGCGTTGTGGCCGAAACGTCGTGATAATTATTTTATTATGTTTTATTTTTATTATTTTATTATTTCCACTCTACGTGACTTTACCGAAAGAACCAAGAAGATGACTTTTGGAGAACGTTAATCAACCAGGTGGGGTGTTGACTGTGTTGTTGGCTGACTCTCTGTGTGTCGTAGTGCACTATATTTCCATGTTTGCGATGTTTGTTTTCTCATTCATTTCTATCTGATGATGATTGTGACTCATGCAGCCAGCTATGGCTGCAGGGTTTTGCTAGTACATGTTGTTCATAATCAACGTTTTTGTATTTAGATCGCGTTATTTATAAATGTTCATATTCTTAGTTTTTTNCCGGTAAAGTCACCATGTAGGTAAAAAATTTAAATTAATAAAAGTAAAATAAAATAAAAATAACGACGTTTCGGAGGCAACACAAGCTTCCGTCTTCAGGTGGAACCGTCACAGCCACGACAGCTGTATAAATGTGTCGTAACCCTTCACCACCCGACACGGCCAATCAGTAAAAAAGTGTCACGTTGACAAAAGACAAAATAGTTCTCTACTTTAGCCCACCGGTGTGTTGAAGCGTGAAACCACAACATTTACAAATTGAGTACAACGAATTGCCCGATGATGCTGGATGCAATTACCAGCGTAGAGAAGGGAGGGAATGACTGTGGCCGATAGACACACAAACTAAAGTCCTCCCCGGGGCGATGGTTTCGAGGTTTCCCCGCGGCCCTGGAGGGCGGTGACCTCACACCGCCGCTCGCCCATAAAAAGGCGACGAATCTCAAGCAGCCGCATCACTCCGTCTGACACCTCCAGGAGACCTTCAGACCACTCCAGGACCACTCCAGGAGACCTTCAGAACCACTCCAGGACCACTCCAGGAGACCTCCAGGACACCTCCAGGAGGCTTCCAGGAGACCTCTTCAGGACCACTCCAGGAGACCTTCAGGAGACCTTCAGGAGACCTCCAGAACCACTCCAGGAGACCTCCAGGAGACCTCCAGGAGACCTCTTCAGGACCACTCCAGGACCACTCCAGGAGACCTCCAGGAGACCTCCAGGAGACCTCTTCAGGAGACCTCCAGGACACCGCCGCTCCCCGCTGCAACCTCTCTCCGTGTCCACAATGGCTCAGAGCATCGTGCCCCTGGTGCTCGTCTTGCTGGCCGGCTCGCTGGCTCTCAGCAACGCGAACGTGAGTCCTGAACCCCATGGGAGTGAGCCTTAGTCTGGCTCTGAGTCCTGGGTGGTTGACATTGAACCCTATGGGAGGGAGCCTTAGTCTGGCTCTGTGAGTCTCGGTGATTGACACTGAACCCTATGGGAGGGAGCCTTAGTCTGGCTCTGTGAGTCTCGGTGATTGACACTGAACCCTATAAGAGTGAGCCTTAGTCTGTCTCTGTGAGTCTTGGTGATTGACACTGAACCCTATGGGAGGGAGCCTTAGTCTGGCTCTGTGAGTCTCGGTGATTGACACTGAACCCTACGGGAGGAGCCTTAGTCTGGCTCTGTGAGTCCTGGGTGATTGATAATGAACCCTATGGGAGTGAGCCTTAGTCTGGCTCTGAGTCCTGGGTGGTTGACATTGAACCCTATGGGAGTGAGCCTTAGTCTGGCTCTGTGAGTCCTGGGTGGTTGACATTGAACCTTATGGGAGTGAGCCTTAGTCTGGCTCTGTGAGTCCTGGGTGATTGACAGGAACCCTACGGAGGGAGCCTTAGTCTGGCTCTGTGAGTCCTGGTGATTGACACTGAACCCTACGGGAGGGAGCCTTAGTCTGGCTCTGTGAGTCTCGGTGATTGACACTGAACCCTATGGGAGGGAGCCTTAGTCTGGCTCTGTGGTCTCGGTGATTGACACTGAACCCTACGGGAGGGAGCCTTAGTCTGGCTCTGTGAGTCCTGGGTGATTGACACGAACTCTATGGGAGGAGCCTTAGTCTGGCTCTGTGAGTCTCGGTGATTGACACAGAACCCTACGGGAGGAGCCTTAGTCTGGCTCTGTGAGTCCTGGGTGATTGATAATGAACCCTATGGGAGTGAGCCTTAGTCTGGCTCTGAGTCCTGGGTGGTTGACATTGAACCCTATGGGAGTGAGCCTTAGTCTGGCTCTGTGAGTCCTGGGTGATTGATAATGAACCCTATGGGAGTGAGCCTTAGTCTGGCTCTGAGTCCTGGGTGGTTGACATTCAACCCTATGAGAGGAGCCTTAGTCTGGCTCTGTGAGTCTGGGTGATTGACAGTGAACCCTACGGGAGGGAGCCTTAGTCTGGCTCTGTGAGTCTCGGTGATTGACACTGAACCCTATGGGAGTGAGCCTTAGTCTGGCTCTGTGAGTCCTGGGTGATTGACACTGAACTCTATGGGAGGGAGCCTTAGTCTGGCTCTGTGAGTCTCGGTGATTGACACTGAACCATACGGGAGGGAGCCTTAGTCTGTTCTCTGTGAGTCCTGGGTGATTGATAATGAACCCTATGGGATGAGCCTTAGTCTGGCTCTGTGAGTCCTGGGTGATTGATAATGAACCCTATGGGAGTGAGCCTTAGTCTGGCTCTGAGTCCTGGTGGTTGACATTGAACCCTATGAGAGGGAGCCTTAGTCTGGCTCTGTGAGTCTCGGTGATTGACACTGAACCACGTTTGGTGTTTGTGGGGCACGTTAAACGTCGACATGTAGAGGGTCATACCCTTTCAACTGGTACAAAACTGACACCTTTATACAAGGCATCATGTTTGCATTAACCACAACACAAGCAGTCAAAACGCACCTGGGGGGGGGGGGTCAGACATTTGTGACGATGTGTGACGAGGGGGGGTGGGTTTGAGAAATGTGACGTCACATCAAAATGCGAAACTTAAAATAAATATAGAATTGTTAGAACAACACTCCTACAACATCAGAGTGCAGCGCCGCATTAAATACGCACTACAATGACAATAGTTTAAAGCGATTTGAAGCATGTTTTATTTTCAAAATGTAAATATGGTTTGGGGGGGGGTTAAAAATCGTACCAAATCACGTGACGTCATTTATGGACAGCCCTTACACAGATGAAGGTCTCTATGTTAATAGGTTTNGTTGACATGTGACGATAACGATGATGTTTGAGTTCCTCTCCCATCGTGTGCTCATTCTTTTCTTTGTTTACATTTTACAGGGAAGCGGATATAACAACGGTAAGAGTTTTACTCCTCTGACACAGACTACTCACACACAGAGACCCATAGACTACTCACACACAGAGACCCACAGACTCACACACACAGAGACCCACAGACTACTCACACAGTAGAGACCCACAGACTACTCACACACAGAGACCCACAGACTACTCACACAGAAGAGACCCACAGACTACTCACACAGTAGAGACCCACAGACTACTCACACACACAGAACCCACAGACTACTCACACAGTAGAGACCCACAGACTACTCGCACAGTAGAGACCAACAGACTACTCACACAGTAGAAACCCACAGACTACTCACACAGTAGAGACCCACAGACTACTCGCACAGAGACCCACAGACTACTCACACAGTAGAAACCCACAGACTACTCACACAGTAGACCCACAGACTACTCGCACAGAGACCCACAGACTACTCACACAGTAGAGACCCACAGACTACTCACACAGTAGAGACCAACAGACTACTCACACAGTAGAGACCCACAGACTACTCACACACAGAGACCCACAGACTACTCACACACAGAGACCCACAGACTACTCACACAGTAGAGACCCACAGACTACTCACACAGAGACCCACAGACTACTCACACACAGAGACCCACAGACTACTCACACAGTAGAGACCCACAGACTAACACACACNGAGACCCACAGACTACTCACACAGTAGAGACCCACAGACTACTCACACAGAGACCCACAGACTATCTCACAGTAGAGACCCACAGACTACTCACACAGAGACCCACAGACTACTCACACAGTAGAGACCCACAGACTACTCACACAGTAGAGACCCACAGACTACTCACACAGTAGAGACCCACAGACTACTCACACAGCAGAGACCCACAGACTACTCACACAGTAGAGACCCACAGACTACTCACACAGTAGAGACCCACAGACTACTCACACAGTAGAGACCCACAGACTACTCACACAGTAGAGACCCAAAGACTACTCACACAGAGACCCACAGACTTATCACACATAGACCCATAGACTACTCACACACACAAATACCCATAGATTACTCACACAGTAGAGACCCACAGACTTATCACACAGAGACCCACAGACTCACCACACAGAGACCCACAGACTCACCACACAGAGACCCGACTCACCACACAGAGACCCACAAACTCACCACACAGACCCACAGACTCACCACACAGAGACCCACAAACTCACCACACAGAGACCCACAGACTCACCACACAGAGACCCACAGACTCACTCACACAGACACCCACAGACTCACCACACAGAGACCCACAGACTCACCACACAGAGACCCACAAACTCACCACACAGACCCACAGACTCACCACACAGAGACCCACAGACTCACCACACAGAGACCCACAGACTCACCAGAGACCCACAGACTCACCACACAGAGACCCACAGACTCACCACACAGAGACCCACAAACTCACCACACAGAGACCCACAGACTCACCACACAGAGACCCACAGACTCACTCACACAGACACCCACAGACTCACCACACAGAGACCCACAGACTCACCACACAGAGACCCACAAACTCACCACACAGACCCACAGACTCACCACACAGAGACCCACAGACTCACCAGAGACCCACAGACTCACCACACAGAGACCCACAGACTCACCACACAGAGACCCACAGACTCACCACACAGAGACCCACAGACTCACCACAGACTCACACCAGAGACCCACAGACTCACCACACAGAGACCCACAGACTCATCACACAGAGACCCATAGCCTCATCACACAGAGACCCACAGACTCATCACACAGAGACCCATAGACTCACCACACAGAGACCCACAGACTCATCACACAGAGACCCATAGCCTCATCACACAGAGACCCACAGACTCACCACACAAAGACCCATAGCCTCATCACACAGAGACCCACAGACTCATCACACAGAGACCCATAGCCTCATCACACAGAGACCCACAGACTCACCACACAGAGACCCATAGCCTCATCACACAGAGACCCACAGACTCATCACACAGAGACCCACAGACTCACCACACAGAGACCCACAGACTCATCACAGAGACCTGCTAACATCTCTACCTTCTCTAACATCTCTACCGTGTCCTGCAACGTTTGACCCACCCAGTATTCTGCCAGGACAAGGCTGATGGGCTGTACGCAGACACCTCAGACTCCCACAGCTTCTACCACTGCTCCAATTCCCTGACGTACCACAAGCAATGCCCAGCCAACCTGGTGTTCAACCCGGCCAAAAACAGATGTGACTGGGACGGTACGTATCGCACATTCACCCCATCCACTCACTCACCCGCTCACTCATTCACCCACGCATTCACCCACTCATTCACCCACTCATTCACCCACTCATTCACCCACTCACCCACCTACTCACTCNTTCNCCCACTCACTCNTTCACCCACTCACTCACTCACCCACTCATTCACCCACTCACTCATTCACCCACTCACTCACCCAATCACTCATTCACCCACTCACTCATTCACCCACTCACTCACTCATTCACCCACTCACTCATTCACCCACTCACTCACTCANCCACTCACTCACCCACTCACTCATTCACCCACTCACTCACCCACCCACTCATTCATATCCTCACTTGTACACCTATTCAACAACAACAACAACCGCCTGCACAAGCGTCGTGGTGGCGGTGACGAGATAATGACGCTCGACTGATTTGGAGTGAGACCTCTGCTGTCACACCAGAGCCGGTCATGAGCACACTGCCCAGGTATGGGAAACTCTCCACTCTCTCAACTGCCCCATCACCAATTGGGAGTTGTGGGGTGGAGTGTCCGATGGTACAAAACACCCAGGCAGGTGCTTAGTTTTGGTGGGGCTGATGGTAAGGCCCCACCTCTTAGTGGCACGCTCCAGGTTCAGCAGCAGCACCTCCAACTCCTCCTCTGAGTGAGCGGCTATTACCAGATCATCGGCATACATAACGTGGTTGAGCAATAGGGAGCGATCCCTTGACTGCACCCGGGCATCGATTAGGCTCCCATTGTATCTGTACCAGATGAAATTTTCTTCGGTACAGCTACTGAAGGTTTCACGAACTACGGGGTCGAAATAGATATTAAATCATGTGGGAGCCAGAGGACATCCCTGTCGCACCCCAAGGTGTACAGGGAAAGGCTCCGACTCCCGGCCACGTAGTTTTACCCGGGTCCACTCACCATCATGAAGGTCTTTAATGATCGTGAGCAATGAGTCAGGGACACCGAAAGCACGAAGAACAACCCAGAGCCCAGGCCCACTGATGGTATCATAGGCCTTGACCAGGTCAATAAAGCAGAGATGTAGGTCTTGTTGGAATTCCCTACACCTCTGCTGTAGCAAACGGACAGAAAATATGACATCTGTGCAGGACTGCCCTTTCCTGAAACCGCATTGGGGCTCCGCAAGCCTCTCCTCAGCGTGCCTGGCAAGGCGATGTTGAATAATCCTTGCCAGGACCTTTCCCAGCACATTGAGTGAGATGCCCCTGTAGTTGTTACAGTCTGTGCGGTCCCCCTTCTTAAAGAGGGGGACCACCAGGGCATCCTTCCAGTCCTGCGGAACCCGTCCAGTGGTCCAGACTGTTGTTATGATGTCATATAGGGCAGTCTGTGCACAAACGCCACCCTCCCTCAGCATTTCGCTTGGGAGATCATCTCTGCCCGATGCCTTTCCTGGTCTCAGACTCCGGATCGCCCTCAGTACTTCCTCAACAGCTGGCACCTCAGCCAGCCACTCACAGGGGGTGACTTCTTCCAATATTTGAGCCACCACAGCCTCAGCAGGGTCATCCCCACTTTGTCCCACGATGTTTTATAGGCTGAAAGATTTCCCCTCCTCAAGGACCTCACAAAAATGCTCAGCAAATCTGCAATCGGTGTGGCACTGCAAGTTACTTTTTTTTTGGTAGTTAATTGAAGGTGTATGGGTTACCAACCCCTCGCATCTGTCCAGAGCCCCCATTTAGCCGCTGTGGTGGTCACAACCGCCATGAGGGGAAAGGCCAATCGGAATTGGCCCTCCCCCCTCAGCACTGTACACGACCGCGTTGCCCGTCCAGCACCACGAAGAGGAAGGGGGTTGTTTTACACAGACTCATCATGCAGATACCCACAGACTCATCGCACAGAGACCCGTAGACTCATCACACAGAGACCCGTAGACTCATCACACAGAGACCCACAGACTCACCACACAGAGACCCACAGACTCATACAGAGACCCACAGACTCACCACACAGAGACCCACAGACTCACACAGAGACCCACAGACTCATCACACAAAGACCCATAGACTCATCACACAGAGACCCACAGACTCACCACACAGAGACCCACAGACTCATCACACAGAGACCCACAGACTCATCACACAGAGACCCTCAGACTCACCACACAGAGACCCATAGACTCATCACACAGAGACCCACAGACTCACCACACAGAGACCCACAGACTCATCACACAGAGACCCACAGACTCATCACACAGAGACCCACAGACCCATCGCCAAGAGACCCACAGAGTCATCACAATAAGACCCATAGACTCATCACACAGAGACCCGTAGACTCATCACACAGAGACCCGTAGACTCATCACACAGAGACCCACAGACTCATCACACAGAGACCCACAGACTCATCACACAGAGACCCACAGATTCACCACACAGAGACCCACAGACTCATCACACAGAGACCCAAGACTCATCACACAGAGACCCGCTAACAGCTCCACCTTTGTCTCCTGCAGTGGGGAACTCAGCATTCTGTCACGACAAGGCGATGGGCTGTACCCAGACCCCTTAGACTCCCACAGCTTCTTCCAATGCTCCAATTCCCTGACGTACCACAAGCAATGCCCAGCCAACCTGGTGTTCAACCCGGCCATCAGCGTGTGCGACTGGCCTGGTACATATGGCACATTCACCCCATCCACTAACTCACTCATTCACTCATTCACCCACCCACAGACAACTCACACCGAGACCCATAGACTCACATAGGGACCCAATGACTCATCACCCAGAGACGCATATACTACTCATTTGAGACCCATAGACTCATTACATAGAGATCCATAGACTACTTGTCTCGTCTCGCTGTGCGCTGCGTTTTGCACCGCTAGCTGAGTAGTTAACCTCGCGTTAATAAACCCTCGGAGCCAGGATGAACGTCCGACTCCAAACGTCATTTATTGAGTTTAACGAGGTAAAACTGGTGAGAAAACACAGATACAGCATCTGATATAACCCGGAAACACCAACACAATGAATGAATACCACAGCATCATAACATTGTCTTAGATAACATATTTCTAAACAATAGACCCTGGATGGACCAGGCCCCTACATTACCACTGAATAACTATACAAGAGCATAAGCTGCTGTGTTACATAAAGGCACATCGTGTTATCATCACACTGCACCCCAGATGTAAAGTATTACACATAACACTAAACTGTGGATGAGATATTTCGTCATCCTTGCTCTCAGGATCGCAATAAAGTTACTTGGGTACAAGTTTGACTCGACTTATTCAATTACAAGTGACATTCACAATAAGGAAAGTTGCAGGCTTCATTGGTATCTAGGCCTCGTATTTATCATAACAATTTAACAGCATTATAAAGGCATTTACATCCTTATAACGGTCATTCTAACATTATAACAGCATTGCCAATATTATAAGAACATAAACAAACTTACAGACAATGCTTCTTAAGCTCCCACGATGGACAATTGCGGCTTGCTTCACTGGGACGCGATGCGTGCCGCCATCTTGAATTATGTGCCTAATGGCCGACGCCCGCGTGGTTAAGCGGGAATCTTAATTCGCAACTTCCTGGTCACGTGACCAAAACCAGCATCAAAANCAGGAAATGCCTGTGTACATACGCACCCCCCCCCCCCCCCCCCATCTGCCGTGAGGAAAAACTCCTGCCGAGAGGCAGAACACTACTCATTTGAGACCCATAGACTCATCACACAGAGACCCACAGACTCATCACAAAGAGACCCGCTAACAGCTCCACCTTTGTCTCCTGCAGTGGTGAACTCGGCTTTCTGCCAGGACAAGGCTGATGGCTGTACCAGACCCGCAGACTCCACAGCTTCTACCACTGCTCCAATTCCCTGATGTACCACAAGCAATGTCCAGCCAACCTGGTGTTCAACCCGGCCAAAACATATGCGACTGGGATGGTACGTATCGCACATTCACCCCATCCACTCAATCACTCATTCACCCATTCACCCACTCACCCAACCATTCACGCAAATACACACACACTCAGTCACCAATTCACCTCGCCACCCGTTCACTAACCCACCCACTCACTCATTTTCCCACTCAGTCATTCACCCACCCACTTATTCACTCACTAATTCGCTCATTCACCCACTCGTTCACCCACCCATAGACTACTTACACAGTAGAGACCCACAGACGACTCACACACTGAGTCTGTGTCTGTGTCGTGTGTGCAGTTCACACGACGACGCAACAACGACCACCCAGGCAACCACCAAGCCACGTAAGCTCTCAACTCGTGTCGTCTCGTGTCGTCTCGTGTCAACTCCATCTCCCCCACACTCCCCTCCATCTCCATCGCACGCCTTGAAGATGGTGTCGTGGCCTCTGTAGAAGCCGGGAGGGTGATGGTGGTGATGGGGTGGTGATAGTGGTGGTGATGGTGGTGATGGGGTGGTGATGATGATCATCACCACTAACGACAACCGCCATTCGCCACTAGGTGGCGGTGACGTCACCACTACGCTTGTGCTAGGCCATGTGCACCTTGAGGCCACGTGAAGTGTCAAACGCCCGCTGGCAGGAGGTCAGAACCGGTCCACCGGACCTCCTGAATACCACAGAGATCCAGGCGGTACCGGTCTAGCTCCCGACAGAGGAGTGGCAGCCTCTCCTCCGCAGTGAGCGTTCGAAAATTCCACGTGGCCATCCGTAGTGGCTTTTTATTGTTTCTGGAGGAGCCCGAGGTATAGATTCAATCTCCTGGCTCCACCAAATGGGTTTGGTCAGGAGACGTCATAGACGCCTGTCCCCCGGGGTCTCCGGCACAAGCTTGATAAGTACATTTTCGGTCGTAGTTTAGTGGTAGTTAATTGAAGGTGGAGGGTTACCAGCCCCTCGCACCCATCCAGAGCCCCCATTTAGCCGCTGTGGTGGTCACAGATGCCATGAGGGGAAAGGCCAATCGGAATTGGCCCTCCCCCCCTCAGCACTGTCCACGACAGCGTTGCCCGTCCGGCACCACGAGGAGGTAGGGGTTGTTTTACACAGACTCATCACACAGAGACCCACAGACTCATCACCAAGAGACCCATAGACTCATCACCAAGAGACCCATAGACTCATCACCAAGAGACCCATAGACTCATCACACAGAGACCCACAGACTCATCACCAAGAGACCCATAGACTCATCACCAAGAGACCCATAGACTCATCACTCAGAGACCCATAGACTCATCACACAGAGACCCACAGACTCATCACCAAGAAACCCATAGACTCATCACTCAGAGACCCATAGACTCATCACACAGAGACCCACAGACTCATCACCAAGAGACCATAGACTCATCACTCAGAGACCCATAGACTCATCACTCAGAGACCACAGACTCATCACCAAGAGACCCATAGACATATCACCAAGAGACCCACAGACTCATCACCAAGAGACCCATAGACGACTCATTTGAGACCCACAGACTCATCACACAGAGATCCATAGAGACCGCTAACAGCTCCACCTTTGTCTCCTGCAGTGGTGAACTCGATATTCTGCCAGGACAAGGCTGATGGGCTGTACCCAGACCCCTTAGACTCCCACAGCTTCTACCACTGCTCCAATTCCCTGACGTACCACAAGCAATGCCCAGCCAACCTGGTGTTCAACCCGGCCATCAGCGTGTGCGACTGGCCGGTACGTATGGCACATTCACCCCATCCACTCACTCACCCATTCACTCATTCACCCAACCATTCATTCATTCACCAACTCATTCATTCATTAACCCACTCATTAATTCACCCACCCATTAATTCGCCTACCCAATCGCACACTCATTCACCCATTCATTAACTCACTAATTCGCTCATTCACCCACTCGTTCACCCACCCATAGACTACTCACACAGTAGAGATCCGTAGACTACTCGCACAGTAGAGACCCACAGACTACTCACACAGTAGAGACCCACAGACTACTCACACACTGAGTCTGTGTCTGTGTCGTTTGTGCCGTTGCAGGCAACGTCGCAGCAGCAACCACCCAGGCAACCACCAAGTCAGGTAAGCCCTCAACTCGTGACGTCACGTGTCGTCTCGTGACGTCACCACCCCCACACTCCCCTCCATCTCCATTGCACGCCTTGACGATGGTGTCGTGGCCTCTGTAGAAGACGGGAGGGTGATGGTGGTGATGGTGGTGATGGTGGTGATGGGGTGGTGGTGATGGGGTGATGGTGGTGATGGGGTGGTGATAGTGGTGGTGGTGATGGTGGTGATGGGGGTGGTGATAGTGGTGGTGATGGAAGTGATGGTGGTGATGGTCGTGATGGGGGTGGTGATGGTGGTGATGGTGGTGATGGTGGTGGTGATGATCATCACCACCAACAACAACCTGCCATTCGTCACTAGGTGGCGGTGACGTCACCACGACGCTTGTGCTAGGCCATGTGCACCTTGAGGCCACGTGAAGTGTCAAACGCCCGCTGGCAGGAGGTCAGAACCGGTCCACCGGACCTCCTGAATAGCACAGAGATCCAGGCGGTACCGGTCTAGCTCCGGACAGAGGAGTGGCAGCCTCTCCTCCGCAGTGAGCGTTCGAAAATTCCACGTGGCCATCCGTAGTGGCTTTTTATTGTTTCTGGAGGAGCCCCGAGGGTATAGATTCAATCTCCTGGCTCCACCAAATGGGGTTTGGTCAGGAGACGTCATAAACGCCTGTCCCCCTGGGGTCTCCGGCACAAGCTTGATAAGTAAATTTTTCGGTCGTAGTTTAGTGGTAGTTAATTGAAGGTGGAGGGGTTACCAGCCCCTCGCACCCATCCAGAGCCCCCATTTAGCCGCTGTGGTGGTCACAGATGCCATGAGGGGAAAGGCCAATCGGAATTGGCCCTCACCCCCTCAGCACTATCCATGACAGCGTTGCCCGTCCGGCACCACGAGGAGGTAGGGGGTTGTTTTACAGAGACTCATCACTCAGAGACCCACAGACTCATCACCAAGAGACCCATAGACTCATCACTCAGAGACCCATAGACTCATCACACAGAGACCCACAGACTCATCACCAAGAGACCCATAGACTCATCACTCAGAGACCCATAGACTCATCACACAGAGACCCATAGACTCATCACTCAGAGACCCATAGACTCATCACTCAGAGACCCACAGACTCATCACCAAGAGACCCATAGACTCATCACTCAGAGACCCATAGACTCATCACTCAGAGACCCACAGACTCATCACCAAGAGACCCATAGACTCATCACCAAGAGACACACAGACTCATCACCAAGAGACCCATAGACGACTCATTTGAGACCCACAGACTCATCACATAGAGATCCATAGAGACCCGCTAACAGCTCCACCTTTGTCTCCTGCAGTGGTGAACTCGGCATTCTGTCAGGACAAGGCCGATGGGCTGTACCCAGACCCCTTAGACTCCCACAGCTTCTACCACTGCTCCAATTCCCTGACGTACCACAAGCAATGTCCAGCCAACCTGGTGTTCAACCCGGCCATCAGCGTGTGCGACTGGCCCGGTACGTATGGCACATTCACCCCATCCACTCACTCACTCATTCACCCATTCATTCATTCACCCACCCATTCATTTGCCTACCCACTCGCATCCTCATTCACCCAATCATTCACTCACTAATTTGCTCATTCACCCACTCGTTCACCAACCCACCCACAGACTACTCACACATTAGAGACCCACAGACTACTCACACAGTAGAGACCCACAGACTACTCACACAGTAGAGACCCATAAACTACTCACACACTGAGTCTGTGTCTGTATCGTTTGTGCCGTTGCAGGCAACGTCGCACCAGCGACCACCCAGGCAACCACCAAGTCAGGTAAGCCCTCAACACGTGTTGTCACGTGTCGTCTCGTGACGTCACGTGTCGTCTCGTGACGTCACCACCCGCCCCCCCCCCCCACACTCCCCTCCATCTCCATTGCACGCCTTGACGAGGGTGTCGTGGCCTCTGTAGAAGACGGGAGGGTGATGATGGTGATGGTGGTGGTGGTGATGGTGGTGATGGTGGTGATGGGGTGATGGTGGTGATGGTGGTGATGGTGATGGTGGTNATGGTGGTGATGGGGGTGATGGGGTGGGATGGGTGGTGATGGGGTGGTGATGGTGGTGATGGTGGTGAAGGGGGTGGTGATGGTAGTGATGGGGGTGATGGTGGTGATGGGGTGGTGATAGTGGTGGTGATGGGGGTGGTGATAGTGGTGGTGATGGAGGTGATGGTGGTGGTGATGATGATGGGGGTGGTGATAGTGGTGGTGATGGAGGTGATGGTGGTGATGGTGGTGGTGATAGTGGTGGTGATGGTGGTGATGGTGGTGATGGGGTGGTGATAATGGTGGTGATGGAGGTGATGGTGGTGATAGTGGTGGTGATGGAGGTGATGGTGGTGATGGTGGTGATGGGGTGGTGATAGTGGTGGTGATGGAGGTGATGGTGGTGGTGATGATGATCATCACCACCAACGACAACCGCCATTCGCCACTAGGTGGCGGTGACGTCACCACGACGCTTGTGCTAGGCCATGTGCACCTTGAGGCCACGTGAAGTGTCGAACGCCCGCTGGCAGGAGGTCAGAGCCGGTCCACCGGACCTCCTGAATACCACAGAGATCCAGGCGGTACCGGTCCAGCTCCCAACAGAGGAGTGGCAGCCTCTCCTCCGCAGTGAGCGCTCTAAAATTCCACGTGGCCATCCGTAGTGGCTTTTTGTTGTTTCTGGAAGAGCCCCGAGGGTGAAGATTCAATCTCCTGGCTCCGCCAAATGGGGTTTGGCCAGGAGACGTCATAGACGCCTGTCCTCCCGGGGTCTCCGGCACAAGCTTGTAAAGTACATTTTTCGGTCGTAGATTAGTGGTAGTTATTTGAAGGTGGAGGGGTTACCAGCCCTCGCACCTGTCCAGAGCCCCCATTTAGCCGCTGTGGTGGTCACATATGCCATGAGGGGAAAGGCCAATTGGAATTGGCCCTCCCCCCCTCAGCACTGTACACGACAGCGTTGCCCGTCCGGCACCACGAGGTAGGCGGTTGTTTTACGTAGACTCATCACACAGAAACCCACAGACTCATCACACAGAGACCCATAGACTCATCACATAGAGACCNGCTAACAGCTCCACCATTGTCTCCTGCAGTGGTGAACTCGGGATTCTGCCAGGACAAGGCTGATGGGCTGTACCCAGACCCCTCAGACTCCCACAGCTTCTACCACTGCTCCAATTCCCTGACGTACCACAAGCAATGTCCAGCCAACCTGGTGTTCAACCCGGCCATCAGCGTGTGCGACTGGCCCGGTACGTATGGCACATTCACCCCATCCACTCACTCACTCATTCACCCATTCATTCATTCACCCACCCATTCATTTGCCTACCCACTCGCATCCTCATTCACCCAATCATTCACTCACTAATTTGCTCATTCACCCACTCGTTCACCAACCCACCCACAGACTACTCACACATTAGAGACCCACAGACTACTCACACAGTAGAGACCCACAGACTACTCACACAGTAGAGACCCATAAACTACTCACACACTGAGTCTGTGTCTGTATCGTTTGTGCCGTTGCAGGCAACGTCGCACCAGCGACCACCCAGGCAACCACCAAGTCAGGTAAGCCCTCAACACGTGTTGTCACGTGTCGTCTCGTGACGTCACGTGTCGTCTCGTGACGTCACCACCCGCCCCCCCCCCCCACACTCCCCTCCATCTCCATTGCACGCCTTGACGAGGGTGTCGTGGCCTCTGTAGAAGACGGGAGGGTGATGATGGTGATGGTGGTGGTGGTGATGGTGGTGATGGGGGTGGTGGTGGTGGTGATGGGGTGGTGATAGTGGTGGTGATGGAGGTGATGGTGGTGGTGATGATGATGGGGGTGGTGATAGTGGTGGTGATGGAGGTGATGGTGGTGATGGTGGTGGTGATAGTGGTGGTGATGGTGGTGATGGTGGTGATGGGGGTGGTGATAATGGTGGTGATGGAGGTGATGGTGGTGATAGTGGTGGTGATGGAGGTGATGGTGGTGATGGTGGTGATGGGGGTGGTGATAGTGGTGGTGATGGAGGTGATGGTGGTGGTGATGATGATCATCACCACCAACGACAACCGCCATTCGCCACTAGGTGGCGGTGACGTCACCACGACGCTTGTGCTAGGCCATGTGCACCTTGAGGCCACGTGAAGTGTCGAACGCCCGCTGGCAGGAGGTCAGAGCCGGTCCACCGGACCTCCTGAATACCACAGAGATCCAGGCGGTACCGGTCCAGCTCCCAACAGAGGAGTGGCAGCCTCTCCTCCGCAGTGAGCGCTCTAAAATTCCACGTGGCCATCCGTAGTGGCTTTTTGTTGTTTCTGGAAGAGCCCCGAGGGTGAAGATTCAATCTCCTGGCTCCGCCAAATGGGGTTTGGCCAGGAGACGTCATAGACGCCTGTCCTCCCGGGGTCTCCGGCACAAGCTTGTAAAGTACATTTTTCGGTCGTAGATTAGTGGTAGTTATTTGAAGGTGGAGGGGTTACCAGCCCCTCGCACCTGTCCAGAGCCCCCATTTAGCCGCTGTGGTGGTCACATATGCCATGAGGGGAAAGGCCAATTGGAATTGGCCCTCCCCCCTCAGCACTGTACACGACAGCGTTGCCCGTCCGGCACCACGAGGTAGGCGGTTGTTTTACGTAGACTCATCACACAGAAACCCACAGACTCATCACACAGAGACCCATAGACTCATCACATAGAGACCCGCTAACAGCTCCACCATTGTCTCCTGCAGTGGTGAACTCGGGATTCTGCCAGGACAAGGCTGATGGGCTGTACCCAGACCCCTCAGACTCCCACAGCTTCTACCACTGCTCCAATTCCCTGACGTACCACAAGCAATGTCCAGCCAACCTGGTGTTCAACCCGGCCATCAGCGTGTGCGACTGGCCCGGTACGTATGGCACATTCACCCCATCCACTCACTCACCCATTCACTCATTCACCTACACATCCATTCACCTTCCCACTCATTCATTCTTTCACCTACCCACTCACACGCTCATTCACCCATTCATTAACTCACTAATTCGCGCATTCACCCACTCGTTCACCCACCCATAGACTACTCACACAGTAGAGATCCACAGACTACTCACACAGCAGAGACCCACAGACTACTCACACAGTAAAGACCCACAGACTACTCACACAGTAGAGACCCATAGACTACTCACACAGTAGAGACCCACAGACTACTCACACAGTAGAGACCCACAGACTACTCACACAGTAGAGAC
This sequence comes from Lethenteron camtschaticum, assembly GCA_018977245.1. Taxonomy (NCBI): domain Eukaryota; kingdom Metazoa; phylum Chordata; class Hyperoartia; order Petromyzontiformes; family Petromyzontidae; genus Lethenteron; species Lethenteron camtschaticum. Next base: position 66,664 of record WFAB01001446.1, on the reverse strand, counting down.
CCACAGACTACTTACACAGTAGAGACCCACAGACTACTCACACGGCAGAGACCCACAAACTACTCACACAGTAGAGACCCACAGACTACTCACACAGTAGAGACCCACAGACTCACACAGAGACCCACAGACTACTCACACAGTAGAGACCCACAGACTACTCACACAGTAGAGACCCACAAACTACTCACACAGTAGAGACCCACAGACTACTCACACACTGAGTCTGTGTCTTTTGTGCCGTTGCAGGCAACGTCGCAGCAGCGACCACTCAGGCAACCACCAAGCCAGGTAAGCCCTCAACTCGTGACGTCACGTGTCGTTTCGTGACGTCACGTGTCGTCTCGTGACATCACCACCCGCCCCACCCCACACTCCCCTCCATCTCCATTGCACGCCTTGACGATGGTGTCGTGGCCTCTGTAGAAGCCGGGAGGGTGATGGTGGTGATGGTGGTTGTTGTTGGTGGTGGTGATGATCATCATCGATGCTTGTGCTCGGCCATGTGTACCAGAGGTCGCAAACGGGTTTTGATTCCTTACCCGTACCCGGCCGCACCAGGGTCGCAAATGGGTACCCGTACCCGGCTGGGTACGGGTATCTGGGTATCGGGTAGGGTACGGGTATCGGGTACCCGGTTGCGACCTCTGATGTGTACCTTGAGGCCACGTGAAGTGTCGAACGCCCGCTGGCAGGAGGTCACGGGGCAGACCCAGCAGATGCCACGGGTCGACTGACTGAGATGACCGAGATGACTGGCTGATGCACCACCTGTGCCCCCTACTGTGCCAACTGGCTGTGCTTTAGCCACCCGGCGCTCCGCTCGTTGTTGTGAGCGTCGCTCCTCCGCCCTCCATTGTTGTTGGAAGGCGACCGCCTCCAACTGCCCAGTAGCGTCCTTCACGAGCCTCCTCCACAGAGGCCTATCTTGACACCGCTGGTACCAGTCATCGGCAAGTCCACTCAGCTCCACGTCCTCCTGTACCACATCGCTCCATCTCTTCTCTAGCCCGTGCCGCGCCCGTTTAGCCCCCTCGATCTGGGCAAACAAAAGCTGTTTAGGCATGCGGTGGCCGGGCATGCGGGCTGCATGGCCCAGCCAATGCAGCCTTGCCTGCCGGAGGAGCTCACCGATGGGACTTTGTCCAGATCTTTCGAGGATTTGTGAGTTCCTCACACAATCCAGCCTGGTTAAACCCAAGATTGATCGTAGGCAGGCCAGCTTAAATGTTTCTAACCGGCGAAGATGTTCCATTAGGGGGGTCCACGTTTCGTAAGCATTGAGAAGAGAGGGAATGACTGTGTCTGAGAAGACCTGAAGCTTCGTGTGGAGCGACAGACCAGGTAGCTTCCGCATAGCGTTACGCAACGGATGAAAGACATTGCCGCTCGACTGATTCGGAGTGAGACCTCTGCTGTTAAACCGGAGCCGGTCATGAGTACACTGCCCAGGTATGGGAAACTCTCCACTCTCTCCACAACTGCCCCATCACAGACTCATCACCAAGAGACCCATAGACGACTCATTTCAGACCCACAGACTCATCACAATAAGACCCATAGACTCATCACTCAGAGACCCACGTACACAGAGACCCGCTAACAGCTCCACCTTTGTCTCCTGCAGTGGTGAACTCGGTATTCTGCCAGGACAAGGCTGATGGGCTGTACCCAGACCCCTCAGACTCCCACAGCTTCTACCACTGCTCCAATTCCCTGACGTACCACAAGCAATGTCCAGCCAACCTGGTGTTCAACCCGGCCATCAGCGTGTGCGACTGGCCCGGTACGTATGGCACATTCACCCCATCCATTCACTCACCCATTCACACATTAATTCACCTCCCCACTCACACTCTCATTCACCCACTCATTCATTCATTCATTTACCCACTCATTCATTAATTCACCCACCCATTCATTCACCAACCCACTTGTATGCTCATTGACCCGCAAATTCATTCACCTACCCACTCGCACGCTCATTCACCCACCCACAGACAACTTACACAGAGACCCGTAGACTCCCATAGGGACTCAATGACTCATCACCCACAGACCCATAGACTACTCATTTGAGACCCATAGACTCATCACACAGAGGACCACATACTCATCGCACAGAGACCCATAGACTCATCACACAGAGAGCCATAGACTCATCACACAGAGACCAATAGACTCACCACACAGAGACCCTCGTACTCATCACACAGAGACCCGTAGACTTATCACATAGAGACCCGTAGACTCATCACATAGAGACCCACAGACTCATCACACAGAGACCAGTAGACTCATCACACAGAGACCAGTAGACTCATCACACAGAGACCCACAGACTTATCACACAGAGACCCACAGACTCGTCACACAGAGACCCATAGACTCATCACGCGGAGACCCACAGACTCATCACACAGAGACCCACAGACTCATCACACAGAGACCCACAGACTCATAGAGACCCACAGACTCATCACACAGAGACCCACAGACTCATCACACAGAGACCCACATACTCATCACACAGAGACCCACAGACTCATCACACAGAGATCCACAGACTCATCCCACAGAGACCCACAGACTCATCACACAGAGACCCACAGACTCACCACACAGAGACCCGCTAACAGCTCCACCTTTATCTCCTGCAGTGGTGAACTCGGGATTCTGTCACGACAAGGCTGATGGGCTGTACCCAGACCCCTCAGACTCCCACAGCTTCTACCACTGCTCCAATTCCCTGACGTACCACAAGCAATGCCCAGCCAACCTGGTGTTCAACCCGGCCATCAGCGTGTGCGACTGGCCCGGTACGTATGGCACATTCACCCCATCGACTCACTCGCTCGTTCACCCATTCACCCACTCACCCAACCATTCACGCAAATATACACACACAGTCACCAATTCACCTCGCCACCTGTTCACTAACCCACCCACTCACTCATTCACCCACCCATTCATTCACTCACTAATGCGCTCATTCACCCACTCGTTCACCCACCCATAGACTACTCACACAGCAGAGACCCACAGACTACTCACACACTGAGTCTGTGTCTGTGTCGGTTGTGCCGTTGCAGGCAACGTCGCAACAACGACCACCCAGGCAACCACCAAGTCAGTAAGCCCTCAACTCGTGACGTCGCGTGTCGTCTCGTGACGTCACGTGTCGTCTCGTGACGTCACGTGTCGTCTCGTGACGTCACCACCCCCCCCCACACTCCCCTCCATCTCCATTGCACGCCTTGACGAGGGTGTCGTGGCCTCTGTAGAAGCCGGGAGGGTGATGGTGGTGATGGTGGTGATGGTGGTGATGGGGGTGATGGGGTGGTGATAGTGGTGATGGTGGTGATGGTGGTGGTGATAGTGGTGGTGATGATGATCATCGCCACCAACGACAACCGCCATTCGCCACTAGGTGGCGGTGACGTCACCACGACGCTTGTGCTCGGCCATGTACACCAGAGGTCGCAAACGGGTTTTGATTCCTTACCCGTACCCGTACCCGGCCGCACCAGGGTCACAAACGGCTACCTGTACCCGTACCCGGCCTGGTACGGGTAGCTGGGTATCGGGTAGGGTACGGGTATCGGGTACCCGGTTGCGACCTCTGATGTGCACCTTGAGGCCACGTTAAGTGTCGAACGCCCGCTGGCAGGAGGTCACGGGGCAGACCCAGGTGCCACGGGTCGACTGACCGAGATGACCGAGATGACTGGCTGATGCACCACCTGTGCCCCTACTGTGCCAACTTGCTGTTTTAGCCACCCGGCGCTCCGCTCGTTGTTGTGAGCATCGCTCCTCCGCCTTCCGTTGTTGTTGGAGGGCTACTGCCTCCAACTGCCCAGTAGCGTCCTTCACGAGACTCCTCCACAGAGGCCGATCTTGACACCGCTGGCAGTCATCAAGTCCACTCAGCTCCACATCCTCCTGTACCATATCACTCCATCTCTTCTCTAGCCGATGCCACCCCTATGGCTGAACAAAAGCTGTTTGGGCATGCGGGCTGCATGGCCCAGCCAATGCAACCTTGTCTGCTGGAGGAGCTCACCGATGGGACTTTGTCCAGATCTTTCGAGGATTTGTGAGCTCCTCACACAATCCAGCCTGGTTAAACCCAGGATTGATCGTAGGCAGGCCAGCCTAAATGTTTCTTACCGGCAAAGATGTTCCATTAGGGGGGTCCACGTTTTGCAAGCATAGAGAAGGGAGGGAATGACTGTGTCCGAGAAGACTGAAGCTTCGTGCGGAGCGACAGACCAGGTAGCTTCCACACAGCGTTACGCAACCAATGAAAAGACATTGCCGCTCGACTGATTCAGAGTGAGACCTCTGCTGTTAAACCGGAGCCGGTCATAAGCACACTGCCCAGGTATGGGAAACTCTCCACTCTCTCCACAACTGCCCCATCACAGACTCATCACCAAGAGACCCATAGACTACTCATTTGAGACCCACAGACTCATCACAACAAGACCCACAGACTCATCACACAGAGACCCGCTAACAGCTCCACCTTTGTCTCCTGCAGTCGTGAACTCGGCATTCTGCCAGGACAAGGCTGATGGGCTGTACCCAGACCCCTCAGACTCCCACAGCTTCTACCACTGCTCCAATTCCCTGACGTACCACAAGCAATGTCCAGCCAACCTGGTGTTCAACCGGCCATCAGCGTGTGCGACTGGCCCGGTACGTATGGCACATTCACCCCATCCAATAACTCACCCACTCATTAATTCACCTCCCCACTCAAACTCTCATTCACCCACTCATTCATTCATTTACCCACTCATTCATTTATTCACCTACCCACTCGTGCGCTCCTTCACTCACTCACTTACTCATTCGTTCACCCACTCTTTCAATCACCCACTCATTCATTCATTCACCAACCCATTTGTGCTCATTGACCCACAAATTCATTCACCTACCCACTCGCACGCTCATTTACCCGCCCACAGACAACTTACACAAAAACCCGTAGACTCCCATAGGGACCCAATGACTCATCACCCACAGACCCATAGACTACTCATTTGAGACCCATAGACTCATCACACACAGGACCACATACTCATCGCACAGAGACCCATAGACTCATCACATAGAGACCCACAGACTCATCACACAGAGAGCCATAGACTCATCACACAGAGACCAATAGACTCACCACACAGAGACCCTCGTACTCATCACACAGAGACCCGTAGACTTATCACATAGAGACCCGTAGACTCATCACACAGAGACCAATAGACTAACCACACAAAGACCCTCGTACTCATCACACAGAGACCAGTAGACTCATCACACAGAGACCCACAGACTCATCACACAGAGACCCACAGACTCACCACACAGAGACCCGCTAACAGCTCCACCTTTGTCTCCTGCAGTGGTGAACTCGGGATTCTGTCACGACAAGGCTGATGGGCTGTACCCAGACCCCTCAGACTCCCACAGCTTCTACCACTGCTCCAATTCCCTGACGTACCACAAGCAATGTCCAGCCAACCTGGTGTTCAACCCGGCCAACAGCGTGTGCGACTGGCCTGGTTCGTATGGCACATTCACCCCATCCACTCACTCGCTCGTTCACCATTCACCCACTCACCCAACCATTCACGCAAATATACACACAGTCACCAATTCACCTCGCCACCCGTTCACTAACCCACCCACTCACTCATTCACCCACCCATTCATTCACTCACTAATGCGCTCATTCACCCACTCGTTCACCCACCCATAGACTACTCACACAGCAGAGACCCACAGACTACTCACACACTGAGTCTGTGTCTGTGTCGTTTGTGCCGTTGCAGGCAACGTCGCAACAACGACCACCCAGGCAACCACCAAGTCACGTAAGCCCTCAACTCGTGACGTCGCGTGTCGTCTCGTGTCGTCTCGTGACGTCACATGTTGTCTCGTGACGTCACCACCCCCCCCCCGCACACTCCCCTCCATCTCCATTGCACGCCTTGACGAGGGTGTCGTGGCCTCTGTAGAAGCCGGAGGGTGATGGTGGTGATGGTGGTGATGGGGGTGATGGGGATGGTGATAGTGGTGATGGTGGTGATGGTGGTGGTGATAGTGGTGGTGATGATGATCATCGCCACCAACGACAACAACCGCCATTCGCCACTAGGTGGCGGTGACGTCACCACGACGCTTGTGCTCGGCCATGTGCACCAGAGGTCGCAAACGGGTTTTGATTCCTTACCCGTACCCGGCCGCACCAGTGTCACAAACGGCTACCTGTACCCGTACCCGGCCCGGTACGGGTAGCCGGGTATCAGGTAGGGTACGGGTATCGGGTACCCGGTTGCGACCTCTGATGTGCACCTTGAGGCCACGTGAAGTGTCGAACGCCCGCTGGCAGGTCACGGGGCAGACCCAGGTGCCACGGGTCGACTGACCGAGATGACCGAGATGACTGGCTGATGCACCACCTGTGCCCCCTACTGTGCCAACTTGCTGTTTTAGCCACCCGGCGCTCCGTCGTTGTTGTGAGCATCGCTCCTCCGCCTTCCGTTGTTGTTGGAGGGCTACTGCCTCCAACTGCCCAGTAGCGTCCTTCACGAGACTCCTCCACAGAGGCCGATCTTGACACCGCTGGTACGAGTCATCGGCAAATCCACTCAGCTCCACATCCTCCTTTACCATATCACTCCATCTCTTCTCTAGCCGTGCCATGCCCGTTTAGTCCCCTCGATCCAGCTGAACAAAAGCTGTTTCGGCATGCAGTGGCTGGGCATGCGGGCTGCATGGCCCAGCCAATGCAACCTTGTCTGCTGGAGGAGCTCACCGATGGGACTTTGTCCAGATCTTTCGAGGATTTGTGAGCTCCTCACACAATCCAGCCTGGTTAAACCCAGGATTGATCGTAGGCAGGCCAGCCTAAATGTTTCTTACCGGCGAAGATGTTCCATTAGGGGGGTCCACGTTTTGCAAGCGTAGAGATGGGAGGGAATGACTGTGTCAGAGAAGACCTGAAGCTTCGTGCGGAGCGATAGACCAGGTAGCTTCCACACAGCGTTACGCAACCGATGAAAAGACATTGCCGCTCGACTGATTCGGAGTGAGACCTCTGCTGTTAAACCGGAGCCAGTCATGAGCACACTGCCCAGGTTTGGGAAACTCTCCACTCTCTCCACAACTGCCCCATCACAGACTCATCACCAAGAGACCCATAGACTACTCATTTCAGACCCACAGACTCATCACAATAAGACCCATAGACTCATCACTCAGAGACCCACGTACACAGAGACCCGCTAACAGCTCCACCTTTGTCTCCTGCAGTGGTGAACTCGGTATTCTGCCAGGACAAGGCTGATGGGCTGTACCCAGACCCCTCAGACTCCCACAGCTTCTACCACTGCTCCAATTCCCTGACGTACCACAAGCAATGTCCAGCCAACCTGGTGTTCAACCCGGCCATCAGCGTGTGCGACTGGCCCGGTACGTATGGCACATTCACCCCATTCACTCATCCATTCACTCATTAATTCACCTCCCCACTCACACTCTCATTCACCCACTCATTCATTCATTCACCAACCCACTAGTATGCTCATTGACCCGCAAATTCATTCACCTACCCACTCGCACGCTCATTCACCCACCCACAGACAACTCACACAGAGACAGGTAGCTCCCATAATGACCCAATGACTCATCACCCACAGACCCATAGACTACTCATTTGAGACCCATAGACTCATGAAAAAGAGGACAACATACTCATCGCACAGAGACCCATAGACTCATCACACAGAGAGCCATAGACTCATCACACAGAGACCAATAGACTCACCACACAGAGACCCTCGTACTCATCACACAGAGACCCGTAGACTTATCACATAGAGACCCACAGACTCATCACACAGAGACCAGTAGACTCATCACACAGAGACCAGTAGACTCATCACACAGAGACCCACAGACTTATCACACAGAGACCCACAGACTCGTCACACAGAGACCCATAGACTCATCACGCGGAGACCCACAGACTCATCACACAGAGACCCACAGACTCATCACACAGAGACCCACAGACTCATAGAGACCCACAGACTCATCACACAGAGACCCACAGACTCATCACACAGAGACCCACATACTCATCACACAGAGACCCACAGACTCATCACACAGAGACCCACAGACTCACCACAGAGACCCACAGACTCATCACACAGAGACCCACAGACTCACCACACAGAGACCCGCTAACAGCTCCACCTTTATCTCCTGCAGTGGTGAACTCGGGATTCTGTCACGACAAGGCTGATGGGCTGTACCCAGACCCTCAGACTCCCACAGCTTCTACCACTGCTCCAATTCCCTGACGTACCACAAGCAATGCCCAGCCAACCTGGTGTTCAACCCGGCCATCAGCGTGTGCGACTGGCCCGGTACGTATGGCACATTCACCCCATCGACTCACTCGCTCGTTCACCCATTCACCCACTCACCCAACCATTCACGCAAATATACACACACAGTCACCAATTCACCTCGCCACCTGTTCACTAACCCACCCACTCACTCATTCACCCACCCATTCATTCACTCACTAATGCGCTCATTCACCCACTCGTTCACCCACCCATAGACTACTCACACAGCAGAGACCCACAGACTACTCACACACTGAGTCTGTGTCTGTGTCGGTTGTGCCGTTGCAGGCAACGTCGCAACAACGACCACCCAGGCAACCACCAAGTCAGGTAAGCCCTCAACTCGTGACGTCGCGTGTCGTCTCGTGACGTCACGTGTCGTCTCGTGACGTCACGTGTCGTCTCGTGACGTCACCACCCCCCCCCACACTCCCCTCCATCTCCATTGCACGCCTTGACGAGGGTGTCGTGGCCTCTGTAGAAGCCGGGAGGGTGATGGTGGTGATGGTGGTGATGGTGGTGATGGGGTGATGGGGTGGTGATAGTGGTGATGGTGGTGATGGTGGTGGTGATAGTGGTGGTGATGATGATCATCGCCACCAACGACAACCGCCATTCGCCACTAGGTGGCGGTGACGTCACCACGACGCTTGTGCTCGGCCATGTACACCAGAGGTCGCAAACGGGTTTTGATTCCTTACCCGTACCCGTACCCGGCCGCACCAGGGTCACAAACGGCTACCTGTACCCGTACCCGGCCTGGTACGGGTAGCTGGGTATCGGGTAGGGTACGGGTATCGGGTACCCGGTTGCGACCTCTGATGTGCACCTTGAGGCCACGTTAAGTGTCGAACGCCCGCTGGCAGGAGGTCACGGGGCAGACCCAGGTGCCACGGGTCGACTGACCGAGATGACCGAGATGACTGGCTGATGCACCACCTGTGCCCCTACTGTGCCAACTTGCTGTTTTAGCCACCCGGCGCTCCGCTCGTTGTTGTGAGCATCGCTCCTCCGCCTTCCGTTGTTGTTGGAGGGCTACTGCCTCCAACTGCCCAGTAGCGTCCTTCACGAGACTCCTCCACAGAGGCCGATCTTGACACCGCTGGCAGTCATCAAGTCCACTCAGCTCCACATCCTCCTGTACCATATCACTCCATCTCTTCTCTAGCCGATGCCACCTATGGCTGAACAAAAGCTGTTTGGGCATGCGGGCTGCATGGCCCAGCCAATGCAACCTTGTCTGCTGGAGGAGCTCACCGATGGGACTTTGTCCAGATCTTTCGAGGATTTGTGAGCTCCTCACACAATCCAGCCTGGTTAAACCCAGGATTGATCGTAGGCAGGCCAGCCTAAATGTTTCTTACCGGCAAAGATGTTCCATTAGGGGGGTCCACGTTTTGCAAGCATAGAGAAGGGAGGGAATGACTGTGTCCGAGAAGACTGAAGCTTCGTGCGGAGCGACAGACCAGGTAGCTTCCACACAGCGTTACGCAACCAATGAAAAGACATTGCCGCTCGACTGATTCAGAGTGAGACCTCTGCTGTTAAACCGGAGCCGGTCATAAGCACACTGCCCAGGTATGGGAAACTCTCCACTCTCTCCACAACTGCCCCATCACAGACTCATCACCAAGAGACCCATAGACTACTCATTTGAGACCCACAGACTCATCACAATAAGACCCACAGACTCATCACACAGAGACCCGCTAACAGCTCCACCTTTGTCTCCTGCAGTCGTGAACTCGGCATTCTGCCAGGACAAGGCTGATGGGCTGTACCAGACCCCTCAGACTCCCACAGCTTCTACCACTGCTCCAATTCCCTGACGTACCACAAGCAATGTCCAGCCAACCTGGTGTTCAACCGGCCATCAGCGTGTGCGACTGGCCCGGTACGTATGGCACATTCACCCCATCCAATAACTCACCCACTCATTAATTCACCTCCCCACTCAAACTCTCATTCACCCACTCATTCATTCATTTACCCACTCATTCATTTATTCACCTACCCACTCGTGCGCTCCTTCACTCACTCACTTACTCATTCGTTCACCCACTCTTTCAATCACCCACTCATTCATTCATTCACCAACCCATTTGTGCTCATTGACCCACAAATTCATTCACCTACCCACTCGCACGCTCATTTACCCGCCCACAGACAACTTACACAAAAACCCGTAGACTCCCATAGGGACCCAATGACTCATCACCCACAGACCCATAGACTACTCATTTGAGACCCATAGACTCATCACACACAGGACCACATACTCATCGCACAGAGACCCATAGACTCATCACATAGAGACCCACAGACTCATCACACAGAGAGCCATAGACTCATCACACAGAGACCAATAGACTCACCACACAGAGACCCTCGTACTCATCACACAGAGACCCGTAGACTTATCACATAGAGACCCGTAGACTCATCACACAGAGACCAATAGACTAACCACACAAAGACCCTCGTACTCATCACACAGAGACAGTAGACTCATCACACAGAGACCCACAGACTCATCACACAGAGACCCACAGACTCACCACACAGAGACCCGCTAACAGCTCCACCTTTGTCTCCTGCAGTGGTGAACTCGGGATTCTGTCACGACAAGGCTGATGGGCTGTACCCAGACCCCTCAGACTCCCACAGCTTCTACCACTGCTCCAATTCCCTGACGTACCACAAGCAATGTCCAGCCAACCTGGTGTTCAACCCGGCCAACAGCGTGTGCGACTGGCCTGGTTCGTATGGCACATTCACCCCATCCACTCACTCGCTCGTTCACCCATTCACCCACTCACCCAACCATTCACGCAAATATACACACAGTCACCAATTCACCTCGCCACCCGTTCACTAACCCACCCACTCACTCATTCACCCACCCATTCATTCACTCACTAATGCGCTCATTCACCACTCGTTCACCCACCCATAGACTACTCACACAGCAGAGACCCACAGACTACTCACACGCTGAGTCTGTGTCTGTGTCGTTTGTGCCGTTGCAGGCAACGTCGCAACAACGACCACCCAGGCAACCACCAAGTCACGTAAGCCCTCAACTCGTGACGTCGCGTGTCGTCTCGTGTCGTCTCGTGACGTCACATGTTGTCTCGTGACGTCACCACCCCCCCCCCGCACACTCCCCTCCATCTCCATTGCACGCCTTGACGAGGGTGTCGTGGCCTCTGTAGAAGCCGGGAGGGTGATGGTGGTGATGGTGGTGATGGGGGTGATGGGGATGGTGATAGTGGTGATGGTGGTGATGGTGGTGGTGATAGTGGTGGTGATGATGATCATCGCCACCAACGACAACAACCGCCATTCGCCACTAGGTGGCGGTGACGTCACCACGACGCTTGTGCTCGGCCATGTGCACCAGAGGTCGCAAACGGGTTTTGATTCCTTACCCGTACCGGCCGCACCAGTGTCACAAACGGCTACCTGTACCCGTACCCGGCCGGTACGGGTAGCCGGGTATCAGGTAGGGTACGGGTATCGGGTACCCGGTTGCGACCTCTGATGTGCACCTTGAGGCCACGTGAAGTGTCGAACGCCCGCTGGCAGGTCACGGGGCAGACCCAGGTGCCACGGGTCGACTGACCGAGATGACCGAGATGACTGGCTGATGCACCACCTGTGCCCCCTACTGTGCCAACTTGCTGTTTTAGCCACCCGGCGCTCCGCTCGTTGTTGTGAGCATCGCTCCTCCGCCTTCCGTTGTTGTTGGAGGGCTACTGCCTCCAACTGCCCAGTAGCGTCCTTCACGAGACTCCTCCACAGAGGCCGATCTTGACACCGCTGGTACGAGTCATCGGCAAATCCACTCAGCTCCACATCCTCCTTTACCATATCACTCCATCTCTTCTCTAGCCGTGCCATGCCCGTTTAGTCCCCTCGATCCAGCTGAACAAAAGCTGTTTCGGCATGCAGTGGCTGGGCATGCGGGCTGCATGGCCCAGCCAATGCAACCTTGTCTGCTGGAGGAGCTCACCGATGGGACTTTGTCCAGATCTTTCGAGGATTTGTGAGCTCCTCACACAATCCAGCCTGGTTAAACCCAGGATTGATCGTAGGCAGGCCAGCCTAAATGTTTCTTACCGGCGAAGATGTTCCATTAGGGGGGTCCACGTTTTGCAAGCGTAGAGATGGGAGGGAATGACTGTGTCAGAGAAGACCTGAAGCTTCGTGCGGAGCGATAGACCAGGTAGCTTCCACACAGCGTTACGCAACCGATGAAAAGACATTGCCGCTCGACTGATTCGGAGTGAGACCTCTGCTGTTAAACCGGAGCCAGTCATGAGCACACTGCCCAGGTTTGGGAAACTCTCCACTCTCTCCACAACTGCCCCATCACAGACTCATCACCAAGAGACCCATAGACTACTCATTTCAGACCCACAGACTCATCACAATAAGACCCATAGACTCATCACTCAGAGACCCACGTACACAGAGACCCGCTAACAGCTCCACCTTTGTCTCCTGCAGTGGTGAACTCGGTATTCTGCCAGGACAAGGCTGATGGGCTGTACCCAGACCCCTCAGACTCCCACAGCTTCTACCACTGCTCCAATTCCCTGACGTACCACAAGCAATGTCCAGCCAACCTGGTGTTCAACCCGGCCATCAGCGTGTGCGACTGGCCCGGTACGTATGGCACATTCACCCCATTCACTCATCCATTCACTCATTAATTCACCTCCCCACTCACACTCTCATTCACCCACTCATTCATTCATTCACCAACCCACTAGTATGCTCATTGACCCGCAAATTCATTCACCTACCCACTCGCACGCTCATTCACCCACCCACAGACAACTCACACAGAGACAGGTAGCTCCCATAATGACCCAATGACTCATCACCCACAGACCCATAGACTACTCATTTGAGACCCATAGACTCATGAAAAAGAGGACAACATACTCATCGCACAGAGACCCATAGACTCATCACACAGAGANCCATAGACTCCACACAGAGACCACAACTCATCACAAGAGACCAGTAGACTCATCACACAGAGACCCGTGCTCTTCCACAGGACCCACAGACTACTCATTTGAGACCCACTCTCATCACAAGAGACCCACAGACTCGTCACACAGATACCCATAGACTCATCACGCGGAGACCCACAGACTCATCACACAGAGAGCCATAGACTCATCACACAGAGACCCGCTAACAGCTCCACCTTTGTCTCCTGCAGTGGTGAACTCGGGATTCTGCCATGACAAGGCCGATGGGATGTACGCAGACCCCTCAGACTCGCACAGCTTCTACCACTGCTCCAATTCCCTGACGTACCACAAGCAATGTCCAGCCAACCTGGTGTTCAACACAGCCAAAAACAGATGTGACTGGGATGGTACGTATCGCACATTCACCCCATCCACTCAATCACTCATTCACCCACTCACCCAATCATTCACGCAAACACACACACACACAGTCACCAATTCACCTCACCACCCGTTCACTAACCCACCCACTCACTCATTTGCCCACTCACTCATTCACCCACCCATTCGCTCATTCACCCACTCGTTCACCCACCCATAGACTACTCACACAGAGACCCACAGACTACTCACACAGCAGAGACCCACAGACTACTCACACAGTAGAGACCCACAGACTACTCACACAGTAGAGACCCACAGACTACTCACACAGTAGAGACCCACAGACTACTCACATACTGAGTCTGTGTCGTGTGTGCAGTTTCACACGACGACGCAACGACTACCAAGGGAACCACCAAACCACGTAAGCCCTCAACTCGTGCAATCTCGTGTCAACTCGAGGCTACACGGGTCACCTTTGTCTGTGTCTATAGGCACTGCTGCTGCTACTCACAGCACTTGCCCCTACAGCCCTGCTAGAGGCTACACGGGCCACCTTTGTCTGTGTCTCTATAGACACTGCTGCTACTAACAGCACTTGCCCCTACAGCCTGCTAGAGGCTACACGGGGCACCTTTGTGTCTATAGACACTGCTGCTGCTACTCACAGCACTTGCGCCTACAGCCCTGCTAGAGGCTACACGGGGAACCTTTGTCTGTGTGTCTATAGGGGCTTGTCGCTCACAGCCACTTGCCTCCTTGCCCTCTGCTAAGAGGCTACACGGGTCACCTTTGCCTGTCGTGCGCAGCGTACGTGGTGGACTTCTGCAAGGCCAAGGTGGACGGGATGTTCGCGGACCCAGGGAACTCGAACGCCTTCTACCACTGCTCCAACCACTACACCTACTACAAGCTCTGCCAGCAAGGCCTGGTGTTCAACCAGGGGCTCGGGGCTTGCGTGTGGCCATAACAAGGTGGGTCGGCTGTCTGTGCTGTGCGTGTGCATGGGTGTGTTTGTGTGTCTGTATGTGTGTGTCTGTGTGTGTGTGTCTGTGTGTGTGTCTGTGTGTGTGTCTGTGTGCGTGTGTCTATGTATGTGTGTCTGTGTATGTGTCTGTGTGTGTCTGTATGTGTGTGTCTGTGTGTGTCTGTATGTGTCTGTGTATGTATGTGTGTGTGTCTCTGTGCATGTGTCTGTGTATGTGTGTGTATGTGTCTGTGTGCGTGTCTGTGTATGTGTGTGTCTGTGTGTGTCTGTCTGTGTGTGTCTGTCCGTGTGTCTGTATATGTGTGTGTGTGTCTGTGTCTATATGTGTGTCTGTGTGTGTGTCTGTATATGTGTGTCTGTGTGTCTGTGCGTGTGTCTGTGTGTCTGTATGTATCTGTGTGTGTCTGTGTCTGTGTATGTGTCTGCGTGCGTGTGTCTGTGTGTGTTGTCTCCGGCAAAACAACCCCTACCTCCTCATGGTGCCGGATGGACAACGCTGACGTGAGCAGTGCTGTGGGGGAGGGCCAATTCAGATTGGCCTTTCCCCTCATGGCGTTTGTGACCACCACAGCGGCCAAAAGGGGCTCTGGACGGGTGCAAGGGGCTGGTAACCCCTCCACCTTCAATTAATTACCGCTAAACCACGACGGAAAAATGTAATTAACAAGCTTGTGCCGGAGGCCCCGGGGGACAGGCGTCTATGATGTCTCCTGGCCAAACCCCATTTGGCGGAGCCAGGAGACTGAATCTCTACCCTCGGGGCTCCTCCAGAAACAATAAAAACCCACTACGTGTGGCCACGTGGAATGTTCCAACGCTCACGCGGAGGAGAGGCTGCCACTCCTCTGTCGGGAGCTGGACCGGTACCGCCTGGATCTCTGTGGTATTCAGGAGGTCCGGTGGACCGGCTCTGGCTCCTGCCACCATGAGGGGTGGACATTCCTCTTCTCGGGGCAGGAGACTGCCAAACAACAGGGAGTGGCTCTTCTTCTTAGCGTGACGGTGAGGTATGGAAGCTGTAAGCCCCAGGCTACGTTGGGCTCGCCTTCCCATCAACCAGAGGAGAGGAGTGGTAGTCGTGGTTACTTATGCCCCCACTGAAGACGAACATCCGTGGAGGGATGCAGGCAAGCCGATGAGTCAGATGTCTTCTATGACCTCCTGTCACAGGTGCTGGCTAAAGTGGCCCTCGGGACAGAGTCATCTTGTTGGGCACCTGGTCTGGAGTGATTGTAAGGCATGGGCCAGATCAGCTCAATAACAATGGCAGGAGGCTGCTAGAATTTTGTGCAGCCCATGGATTTAGTGGCATGGTCTCAGCTACTGATGAAAGTTGCAAGCGATAATTTAATCATCGCTTGCGGCTGGGGTTGGCATCGTCCCCACTCCTTTTGATGTCAGGGGAAATGGGCGAGGTATAGGACTGTGACTCATGCAGCCACAATCGCTGCTTTGGGTACGCGGTCCAGACCTCCCAGAAACCCTGGCTGACAGAGGAGGTGTTCAGGTAGTTGAGAAAAAGCGACAGCACTCTCATCGTCTACAGCATCCCACGTCGGAGAATGAGGAGGCTTACTGCAGCCTTCGCTCGGAGGTTCGGAGAACTGTGAGGCCTGCAAGGATGGGTGGTGGTCGCGGGTTTGCTTGGAGATGGTGGTGGTACTAGTGGTGGTGGTGGTACTGGTGGTGGTGGTACGGTGGTGGTGATAGTGCGATGGTGTTGAGATGGTGGTGATAGTACTGGTGGTGGCGGTGGTGCTAGTCGTGGAGGTGCTAGTGGTGGTGGTGGTGCTAGTGGTGGTCGTGGTGGTGGTGGTAGTGCTGGTGGTGGCGGTGGGTAAACCCGTGCCACCTTTGTCTCTCTCTGTGTGTGCCCGCAGGAGTCTAGGTTGCAGCCATGGGACTTCCAGGCAATGAAGACGTCTCCTGCAATGTCACCATCACCACCACATCACCACCATCAATTCACTACCATCATAATCATCAACACCATCATCACCACCACATCACTACCATCACCATAATCATCGTGACTACCATCACCACCACATCACTACCATCACCACCACTATCACTACTATCACCACCACTATCACTACCATCACCATAATCATCATGGCTACCATCACCACCACATCACTACCATCACCACTATCACTACCGTCACCACCACTATCACTACCATCATCATGATCATAGGGGCTGATGTTCCTCCTCGCTACTAGCAGCACTTGCCCTAAAGCCCACTAGAGGCTACACGGGGGACCTTTATCTATGTGTCTACAGGCACATCTACTCACTACTAACGGCACTTGCCCCTACAGCCTGCTAGAGGCTACACGGGGAGCTTTGTCTTTGTGTAGTGTCTTGAATCACGGACAAATAAACTCCTTTGAGCCACACACTGTTCATTGTCTTTCTTTCGACACGGTCCCTAACACACACGAGGGTATACGGTCCCTTACCCACTGTGTTTTGATTTAGTGCGCTGATCTTAAAGGTGCATTGAAAAATGTTGACACTCCGACTGATGCTCCTGCTGCTGTTGTGGAGTGACTCATGCTGCCAGCTATGGCTGCAGAGGTTTGGTGGTACATGTTGTTCACATCGTTTATTGTGAAAATTCGGTCACAGTTCCTATGATCACTGTGTCATTGCTTTTATAGCTTTATTTTGGTGATTTTTTAAAAGTTTTTCGGTTTGGCCATGTTTGTGTTGTTGTAGTACAGAGTTAGACTGATGGCCTTAATCTAAGTTGTCTTGTGGTTGTTGTTGTTTGACTTGCATCCCACTGGGATTTTTGCAGTGCTTTTTCTAATTTTTGCTGTCTTTTCTTGGATTTTNTGTTGCACTCAGTTACGCATTCACTTTAAGATGTTTTCTTGTTCATGTTTTTTNGTTTGTTGCGGTTGCACCCAATTCAAGAGCCGAACGGCTCACAGGGCTACACCTAGTACATGAAATTTGAACCTCAGGAGGTACAGCCTCCGGGCTTGGCGTTAACTACACACGAGTCTACCCGCATCACAGCGTCCTCCGGCTGGGGCCTAGGGGAGGCTAACTGACCCACCACTGGCTCGGTGGGTCAGTTAGCGATCGTGCTGTATCAAGTAAGAGAGTATCTTAGTAAGAGAGTCTCTCACTTGATACAGCAGTCGTGCTGTGACGGTTCCACCTGAAGACGGAAGCTTGCGTTGCCTCCACCTCGTGATTTTTATTTTATTTTACTAATTTAATTTTTACCCACGTGACTTGACCGAAAAAACCAAGAATATGAATCCTTGCAGTCACGAAAGCTTCAAATCTAGAATTATGGAGGTTATTGTGAAAACCGGCGGGATTTAGCGCTGCGCGTGTCTTGCGTGGCACCATCGTAGGGGAGTTTCTTCGACGGCACAGGTAACAGACATGAACAAGAGCGGCAGGTGGGTCAGGAGGAGGCATCTCCGTGGAGACCCCTGACATGCCGTGAGTAGTGAGCAGCAGCGCCCATACAGGCAGAGACAAAGGTTCCCCGTGTAGCCTTAACAGAGTGGCAGGGCAAGTGCTGTGATAAAGGGCTTCATAATCATCGGATTCCTCCAGTCGACATATATAATCTGATTCACTCCTCACGTCCATTGGACGTCTCACAGACATCCAGTAGATGTCTCACTACCAGCGTTGGACCAGAGAACAACGTCACAATGGTGAAGGGTGCAAGGACAGTGCGTGTATGCGCGTGTGTGTTTGCGTGTCTATGTGGGTGGCTAAGCACAGCCAGTTGGCACAGTAGGGGGCACAGGTGGTGCATCAGCCAGTCATCTCGGTCAGCTCAGTCAGTCGACCCGTGGCACCTGCTGGGTCTGCCCCGTGACTCCTGCCAGCGGGCGTTCGACACTTCACGTGGTAGCCTCAAGGTGCACTTGGCACAAGCGTCGTGGTGACGTCACCGCCACTTAGTGGCGAATGGCGGTTGTTGTTGTTGCGTGTGGAAGTTGATGTGTTTGTGTGTGTGGCCGATGTCTGCGTGTGTGTAAGTTGATGTATTTGTGTGTGTGAGTCGTGTGTTTGTAAATTGATGTCTTTGTGTGTGTGGGTCGATGTCTGTGTGTGTGTAAGTTGTAAGTCGATGTCTGTGTGTGTGGTAACGTCGATGTGTGTGTAAGTCGATGTGTAAGTCGATGTGTGTGTGTGAGTCGATGTGTGTGTGTGTAAGTCGATGTGTGTGTGTAAGTCGATGTGTGTGTGTAAGTCGATGTGTGTGTGTGTGTGTGTCTTTTTGCCCGGGCAATGCCGGGCACTTCCCACCAGTTAATGATAAAAAAGAAAACTCCACCCATCGCTTTGTCTTCGAAAGGTCGACCCGGGGGCCAATGATGCATCGGGGCGAGACCTTTTGGAACCCACAAAGACAAACATCTCCCCGCCCCACGTGTAGCCTGTGACAGACCAGCGGGGCAAGTGCTGTTAGCGAGAAGCAGCAGCAGTAGTAGCAGCAGCAACTAAAAAAATCTAGCAGCCTCCTATCGTTGTTATTGAGCTGATCTGGCCCATGCCTCCCAATCACTCCAGACCAGTGCCAGCATCATGACCAACTCGGGCATTGAAGTCGCCCAACAAGATCACTCTGTCCCGAGTGGCCACTTTAGCCAGCACCTGTCACAGGAGGTCATAGAAGGCATCATCGGCCTTGCCTGCATCCCTCCACGGATGTTCGTATTCGGTGGGGCATAAGTAACCACGACCACCACTCCTCGCCTTTGGTCGATGGGAAGGCGAGCCCAAAGTAGCCTGGTGCTTACAGCTTCCCACACCTCACCGCCACTCTCCCACACCCCTTTAATGTTTTGTTCATAAGAAGAGCCACTCCCCGTTGTTTTACATAGAGACACACACACTCACACAGACACACACATACCCGCCCGCACATCGCCCACAGAGTCGCCCCGAGGCACCGATCTCCTCGTCTGTATTTATAGAACACACGAAGGCGTCAGTCGCTAATCGCCAAGAATTTAGGTTGCATCGTATCCCCGTCAAAAATAAAACAAATAAAATCTTCCTCCCAGGGTGACCTCTTCAAATACCACCGCTGGAGGGAAATTGCCGTGATTATTTGTGTTGTTAGCAGCAGCAGCAGCAGTCGAACTAATAAGAAGCATTTTTCGATTTAAAGCTTTCGTGACTGCAGGGATTCATCTTCTTGGTTCTTTCGGTAAAGTCATGTAGAAGGGAAATAATATAAATAAAACATAATAAAATAATTCTCACGACGTTTCGGCCACAACGCAAGCAGCCGTCCTCAGTTGGAGAACAGGTCTGTTGAGAAAAAACAGCGTCTGAATGTTTTATTTTATTATTTTATTATTTCAATTCTACATGACTTTACCGAAAGAACCAAGAAGAAAATAAGAAGCAATTCGTGTGTTTAGCCGGGTACGAGACTCCAACTGAACTGCTGGGTCGTCAGCTTGGTTTAAAAAAAAAAAAAGTGTTCAAAAGCGATCTGAGCCACCAAGCTACTCGAGCGAGAGGCTTGTGATCATCACCATCATCATCGTCGTCGCGTGGAAATTACAAAGGCCTAGAGACCCACAGAGATGCATAGATACCCACAGCCATTCGTAGAGACACACAGCCATACATNGTAGAGACCCACAGAGATACACAGAGACCCACAGAGATGCATAGATACCCACAGAGATGCATAGATACCCACAGCCATACGTAGAGACACACAGCATACGTAGAGACCCATAGAGATACACAGAGACCCACGGAGAACTACAGAGAGAACAATGAATACACAAAGACTCATAGAGACACACGGAGACACATAGAGATATATATAGACCCATAGAGCTATAGAGAGAACAATGACATACACAAAGACTCATAGAGACACACGGAGACACATATAGATATATAGAGATACACAGAGACCCATGAGCTACAGAGAGAACAATGAATACACAAAGACTCATAGACGCACGGATACCCATAGAGATACATCTAGACCCATAGAGATACAGAGACCTATAGAGATACATATAGACCCATAGACATGCATAGAGACCCATAGAGATACACACAGATATGCATAGACACACACACAGACACACACACAGACACACAGACAGACCACACACACAGACACACACACAGACAGACACACACATACAGACACACACATACAGACACACATCAGACACACACACTAGTACAGAACAGACAGAACACACACATTAAGACACACACACACATACACACATACACACACACAGACACACACACAAACACAGACACACATATAGACACACACAGACACACAAACACACACACAGACACACACACAAAGACACACACACAGACACACACACNGACACACACACAAAGACACACACACACAGAGTCGCCCCGAGGCACCGATCTCGTCTGTATTTATAGAACACACGAAGGCGTCAGTCGCTAATCGCCAGTTGCATCGTTTCCCCGTCAAAGATTAAAAAAACAAAATCAAATCTTCCTCCCGTGTGACCTCTTCAAATACCACTGCTGGAAGGAAATTGCCGTGATTTTTTGTGTTATTATGAGCAGCAGCAGTAGCCGAACTAATAAGAAACAATTCGCGTGTTTAACAAGGTGGGAGACTTCCACTGAACTGATGGGTCGTCATCTCGGTTTAAAAAGTAAAAAAAAANGTTCAAAAGCGATCTGAGCCACCAAGGATTTACAGCTGCTGAGCGAGAGGCTTGTGATCATCACCATCATCATCGTCGTCGCGTGGAAATTACAAAGACGTAGAGAACCACAGATATACATAGAGACCCACAGAGATACACAGAGACACACAGAGACCCACATATATACATAGAGACCACAGAGATGTGCGAGTGAGTGTGTTAGTGGGTGAGTGAGTGGTGAGTGTGTGGGTGAGTGTGTGGGTGTGTGAGCGAGTGGGTGAGTGTGTGGGGTGTGTGAGTGGGGTGAGTGAGTGTGTGTGTGGGTGAGTGAGTNTGTGGTGGTGAGTGAGTGGGTGTGTGTGGGTGAGTGAGTGGGTGAGTGTGTGAGGGTGAGTGTGTGAGTGTGGGTGAGTGTGTGTGTGAGTGGGTGGTGTGTGGGTGAGTGAGTGAGTGGGTGAGTGAGTGACGCATGATGGGATGGGTGGTCAGCAACCAACGCCTACACAGCCGTCTTTCTTCCCCCACCCCCCCNACACCCCCCCACCACCCCCCCACCAACAGTGGTGGCTTCATCATCGATAAACGATGATCTTAAGAGGCGTCGTGAGAGGGAGAGAGGAGGTGGTGGAGGTGGTGGAGGAAGTGGAGGAGGTGGAGGTGGAGGTGGAGGAGGAGGTGGAGGTGGTGGAGGAGGAGGTGGAGGAGGTCATGGTCATTAGATGATGCGAGCTGGGCGTGCCTCCCCTCCCCGGGGCGATGGTTTCGAGGTTCCCCGCGACCCTGGAGGGCGGTGACCTCACGCCGCCGCTCGCCCATAAAAAGGCGATGAATCTCAAGCAGCCACATCACTCCGTCTGACACCTCCAGGAGACCTTCAGGAGACCTTCAGGAGACCTTCAGGAGACCTCCAGGACCCTTCAGAACCACTCCAGGACCCTTCAGAACCACTCCAGGACCACTCCAGGAGACCTCCAGGAGACCTTCAGGAGACCTTCAGGAGACCTTCAGGAGACCTCCAGGACACCTCCAGGAGACCTTCAGGAAACCTCCAGAACCACTCCAGGACACCGCCGCTCCCGCTGCATCCTCTCTCCGTCTCCACAATGGCTCAGAGCATCGTGCCCTGGTGATCGCCTTGCTGGCCAGCTCGCTGGCTCTCAGCAACGCGAACGTGAGTCCTGAACCCTACGGGAGGGAGCCTTAGTCTGGCTCTGAGTCCTGGGTGATTGACACTGAACCCTATAGGAGTGGGCCTTAGTCTGGCTCTGTGAGTCCTGGGGTATTGACACTGAACCCTATGGGAGTGAGCCTTAGTCTGGCTCTGTGAGTCCTAGGAATTCACACGAACCCTATGGGAGGGAGCCTTAGTCTGGCTCTGTGAGTCTCGGTNATTGACACTGAACCCTACGGGAGGGAGCCTTAGTCTGGCTCTGTGAGTCTCGGTGATTGACACTGAACTCTATGGGAGTTAGCCCTAGTCTGGCTCTGTGAGTCTCGGTGATTGACACAGAACCCTATGGGAGTGGGCATTAGTCTGGCTCTGTGGTCTCGGTGATTAACACTGTACCCTATGGGAGGAGCCTTAGTCTGGCTCTCTGGGTCTCGGTGATTGACACCGAACCCTATGGGAGTGAGCCTTAGTCTGGCTCTGTGAGTCCTAGGAATTCACACTGAACCCTATGGGAGGGAGCCTTCGCCTGGCTCTGGGAGTCTCGGTGATTGACACTGAACCCTATGGGAGTGAGCCTTAGTCTGGCTCTGTGAGTCTCGGTGATTGATACTGAACCCTATGGGAGTGAGCCTTAGTCTGGCTCTGTAAGTCTCGGTGATTGACACTGAACCCTACGAGAGGGAGCCTTAGTCTGGCTCTGTGAGTCTCGGTGATTGACACTGAACCCTATGGGAGTGGGCCTTAGTCTGGCTCTGTGGGTCTCGGTGATTGACACTGAACCCTATGGGAGGGAGCCTTAGTCTGGCTCTCTGGGTCTCGGTGATTGACACTGAACCCTATGGGAGTGAGCCTTAGTCTGGCTCTGTGAGTCTCGGTGATTGATACTGAACCCTATGGGAGGAGCCTTAGTCTGGCTCTATGAGTCTCGGTGATTGATACTGAACCCTACCGGATGCTTTAAACGTCGACATGTGGGGGTCTTCAATCTCGGATTTTCAGATGTCTATCCCCTGTTGTTTGTGTTCCTAAAAGCGACCTGGTTAACGCAATTTGTAGCTTTCTACCCTGTAGGAATGGATCGTAAAGAGGTTGTTGTTGAGACATACACAGATTAAGGTCTTCATTTATACAGATAAATGGAAGATAGATGTCCACCTCCTGTTGTTTGTCTTTAAGAGCTACCTGGGTAACACAATTACAGCTTTCTACCCTGTAGAGAAGTAGCCAAGAGAATGTCTCTATGTTAATAGGTTGTGTTGCCATGTGACGATACCGATGATGTTTTGAGTTCCTCTTCCATTGTGTGCTCATTCTTTGCTTTGTTTACATTTTACAGGGAAGAGGAATGGGATATAACAACGGTAAGAGTTTTACTCCTCTGATACAGACTACTCGCACAGTAGAGACCCACAGACTACTCACACAGTAGAGACCCACAGACTACTCACACAGTAGAAACCCACAGACTACTCACACAGTAGAGACCCACAGACTACTCACACAAAGACCCACAGACTACTCACACAGTAGAGACCCACAGACTACTCACACAGTAGAAACCCACAGACTACTCACACAGAGACCCAGAGACTACTCACACAGCAGAGACCCACAGACTACTCACACAGTAGAAACCCACAGACTACTCACACAGTAGAGACCCACAGACTACTCACACATAGAGACCCACAGACTACTCACGCAGAGACCCACAGACTACTCACACAGAGACCCACAGACTACTCACACAGTAGAGACCCACAGACTACTCACACAGAGACACACAGAGTACTCACACAGAGACCCACAGACTCACACACAGAGACCCACAGACTACTCACACAGTAGAGACCCACAGACTACTCACACAGTAGAGACCCACAGACTACTCACACAGTAGAGACCCACAGACTACTCACACAGTAGAGACCCACAGACTACTCACACAGAGACCCACAGACTACTCACGCAGTAGAGACCCACAGACTACTCACACAGTAGAGACCCACAGACTACTCACACAGAGACCAATAGACTCATCACACAGAGACCCGCTAACAGCTCCACCTTTGTCTCCTGCAGTGATGAACCCGGTGTTCTGCCAGGGCAAGGCTGATGGGCTGTACCCAGACCCTCAGACTCCCACAGCTTCTACCTATGCTCCAATTCCGTGACGTACCGCCAGAAATGTCCATCCACCCTGGTGTTCAACCCGGCCATCAGCGTGTGCGACTGGCCTGGTACGTATGGCACATTCACCCCATCCACTCACTCACTCACTCACCCATTCACCCACTCACTCACTCACCCACTCACACATTTACCCATCCATTCATTCACCTACCCACTCGCACACTAAATCCCCCACTCATTAATTAATTTACCCACTCATGCACCCACCCACTCACTCATTCACCCACCCATTAATTAATCTCCTCACTTGTACGCCTACTCAACAACAACAACCACCGGCACAAGCTTCGTGGTGGCGGTGACGTCACCGAGACGCTTGTGCCAGGCTATGTGCACGTTGAGGCCACGTGAAGTGTTTAATGCCTGCCGCAGCAGGTCACCGGGCAGACCCAGGTGCCTCGGATCAACTGAGATGACCGAGATGACTTGCCGATGTACCACCTGTGCCCTCTACTGTGCCAACTTGCTGTGCTTTAGCCACCCGGTGCTCTGCCCGTTGTTGTGAGTGTCGCTCATCTGCCCTCTGTTGTTGTTGGAGGGCGACTGCCTCCAACTGCACAGTAGCGTCCTTCACGAGCCTCTTCCACAGAGGCCGATCTTGACACCGCTGGTACCAGTCATCGGCAAGTCCACTCAGCTCCACGTCCTCCTGTACCACGTCACTCCATCTCTTTTCTAGCCCGTGCCGCGCCCGTTTAGCCCCTCGATCTGGCCGAACAAAAGCTATTTAGGCATGCGGTAGCTGGGCATGCGGGCTACATGACCTAGCCAACGCAGCCTTGCCTGCCGAGAAGCTCACCGATGGAACTTTGTCCAGATCTTTCAAGGATTTGTGAGCTCCTCACGCAATTCAGCCTGGTTAAACCCAGGATGGATCGTAGGCAGGCCAGCCTAAATGTTTCTAACCGCGAAGATGTTTCATTAGGAGGGTCCACGTTTCGCAAGCGTAGAAAAGGGAGGGAAAGACTGTGGCCAAAAAACCTGAAGCTTCGTGCGGAGCGACAGACCAGGTTGCCTCCACGCAGCGTTACGCAACCGATGAGAAGATAATGCCGCTCGACTGATTCGGAGTGAGACCTCTGCTGTCAAACTGGAGCCGTTCATGAGCTCACTACCCAGGTATGGGAAACTCTCCATTCTCTCCACAACTGCCCCATCACCAATTGGGAGTTGTGGGGGTGGAGTGTCCGATGGTACAAACACCCAGGCAGGTGCTTAGTTTTGGTGGGGCTGATGGTAAGTCCCCACCTCTTAGTGACACACTCCAGGTTCAGCTGCAGCACCTCCAACTCCTCCTCTGAGTGAGCAGCAATTACCAGATCATCGGCATACATACCGTGGTTGAGCAATAGGAGCCATCCCTTGACTGCACCCGGGCATCGATCAGGCTCCCATTGTATGTGTACCAGATGAAAATTATTGTGATACAGCCATTGAAGGTTTCATGAACTACGTGGTCAAAATAGATGTGAAATCATGTGGGAGCCAGAGGACATCCCTGACGCACCCCGAGATGAACAGGGAATGGCTGACTCCTAGCCACGTAGTTTTACCCGGGCCCGCTCACCATCATGAAGGTCCTTAATTATCCTGAGCAATGAGTCAGGGACACCGAAAGCACGAAGAACAACCCAGAGCCCAGGCCCACTGATGGTATCATTGGCCTTGACCAGGCCAAAAAAGCAGAGATGTAAGTCTTGTTGGAATTCCCGACACCTCTGCTGTAGCAAACGGACAGAAAATATGGCATCTGTCTAGGACCGCCCTTTCCTGAAACCGCATTGGGGCTCCGCAAGACTCTCCTCAGCGTGCCTAGCAAGGCGATGTTGAATAATCCTTGCCAGGACCTTTCCCACCACACTGAGGAGTGAGATGCCCCTGTAGTTGTTACAGTCTGTGCGGTCCCCTTCTTAAAGATGGGACCACCAGGGCATCCTTCCAATCATGCGAAACCCGACCAGTGGTCCAGACTGTTGTTATGATGTCATATAGGGCAGTCTGTGCACAAAAGCCACCCTCCCTCAAAATTTCGTTTGGGAGATCAAATCTGCCCGATGCCTATCCCAGTCTCAGACTCTGGATCACCTTCAGTACTTCCTCAACTGATGGCACCTCAGGCAGCCACTCACAGGGGTGAATTCTTCCAATATTTGAGGCACCGCAGCCTCAGCAGGGTCATTCCCAATTTGTCCCACGATGTTTTCCATGTGGAGGGATTTCTCCTCCCCCAGGACTTCACAGAAATGCTCAGCAAATCTGCCAACCTGTTCCTGGGGTCGGAGATTGGATCACTGTTTTTTCCCCTAATGATGGTAATAGGTGTGTCGCTGCAGGTTACTTTTTTGATAGAATTAAATAGGGATTTGTGATCGCGGCCCATTGAGGCAGACTCCATCTCCTCAGTAACCCGCGACCACCACCCATGCAGCGCCTCACGGCTCACTGACATGGGATGTTGTACCCGATGAGAGTGGGCCTGTCGCTTTTCTCAACTGTCCTGAACACCTCCTCTGTCAGCCAGGATCTCTGGGAGGTCTTGACCGCGTACCCAAAGCAGCCATTGCAGCTGCCTGAGTCACAGTCCTTAACCTCACCCATTTACTCTCGAAATCTGGAGGAGTGGGGGACGATGCCAACCCCAGCCGCAAGCGATCAGCTAGCTGAGACCAGGCAACCTTAGGTTTGAATGGGGTCCTGGGTGTACTCCCCCACCGGAGTGGAAGAATGGCATGCGCATCTTACAGATGACTAGTTGATGGTCAGAGGGTAAATCAGCTCCACGGTAGGTCCTGGTGTCAAGGACATGGGCCCGCATCCGCTGTTCCGTCACTACGTAGTCCAGCAGATGTTCTTGCTTGGACCCAGCATGCATCCATGATGTTGTATGGATGCGCCGATGCAGGAACAGCGTGTTGATAATTACAAGCCCATGGGCTGCACAAAAATCTAGCAACCTCCTACCGTTGTTATTGAGCTGATCTGGCCCATGCCTTCCAATCACTCCAGACCAGGTGCCAGCATCATGACCAACTCGGGCATTAAAGTCACCCAACAAGATGACTGTCCCGAGGGGCCACTTAACTAGCACCTGTGACAAGTCATAGAAGGCATCCGACTCATCAGCCTTTGCCTGCATCCCTGCATGGATGTTCGTCACCGGTGGGGACATAAATAACCACGACCACCACTCCTCACCTTTGGTCGATGGAAGGCGAGCCCAAAGAAGCCTGGGGCTTACAGCTTCCCACACCTCACCGCCATGCTCCCACGCCCCCTTCATTTTTTGTTCAGAAGAAGAGCCACACCCTGTTGTTTGGCAGAGGAGTGGCAGCCTCTCCTCCGCAGTGAGCATTCGAATAGTCCACGTGGCCATCTGTAGTGGTTTTTTGTTGTTTCTGGAGGAGCCCCGAGGGTAAAGATTCAATCTCCTGGCCCTGCCAAATGGGGTTTGGCCAGGAGACGCCTGTCCCCCGGGGCCTCCGGCACAAGCTTGTTAATTACATTTTCAGTCGGAGTTTAGCCCCATTTAGCCGCTGTGGTGGTCACAGATGCCATGAGGAAAAAGGCCAATCGGAATTGGCCCTCCCCCCTCAGCACTGTCCACGACAGCATTGTCCGTCCAGCACCACGAGGTAGGGGTTGTTTTACACACTCATCACGCAGAGACCCACAGACTCATCACACAGAGACCCACAGACTCATCACACACCCACAGACTCATCCAGAGACCCATAGACTCAAGAGACCCACAGACTCATCACACAGAGACCCACATACTCAACACACAGAGACCACAGACTCAACACACAGAGACCCACAGACTCATCACACAGAGACCCACAGACTCATCACACAGAGACCCACAGACTCATCACAATAAGACCCACAGACTCATCACACAGAGACCCACGTACACAGAGACCCGCTAACAGCTCCACCTTTGTCTCCTGCAGCGGTGAACTCGCTTTCTGTCAGGACAAGGCTGATGGGATGTACGCAGACCCCTCAGACTCCCACAGCTTCTACCACTGCTCCAATTCCCTGACGTACCACAAGCAATGTCCAGCCAACCTGGTGTTCAACCCGGCCATCAGCGTGTGCAACTGGCGCGGTACGTATGGCACATTCACCCTATCAACTCAATCACCCATTCAAATATTCACCCACCCATTCATTCACCTCCTCACTTGTGCACACACACAACTGCTATTCGCCATTAAGTGGCGGTGACGTCACACGACGCTTGTGCCAGGCCATGTGCACCTTGAAGCCACGTGAAGCGTCGAACGCCCGCCGGCAGGAGGTCACGGCGCAGACCCAGGTGGTGGTAGTGCTGGTGGTGGCGGTGGTGCTAGTGGTGCTAGTGGTGATGGAGGTGCTAGTGGTGGTGGTGCTGGTGGTGGCGGTGGGGTAATCCCGTGCCACCTTTGTCTCTCTCTCTGTGTGACCGCAGGAGTCTAGGTTGGAGTCACGGGACTTCCAGGAAATGAAGACGCCTCCTGCAATGTCACCATCACCACCACATCACCATCAATTCACCACCATCATAATCACCACCACCAACACCATCATCACCACCACATCACTACTATAATCATCGTGACTACCATCACCACCACATCACTACCATCACCACCACTATCACTACCGTCACCACCACTATCACTACAATCACCACCACTATCACTACCATCACCACCACTATCATTACATTACCACCACTATCATTACAATTACCACCACTATCACTACCATCATCATGATCATCATAGGGGCTGATGTTCCTCCTCGCTACTAGCAGCACTTGCCCCTAAAGCCCACTAGAGGCTACACGGAAGACCTTTGTCTTTGTGTCTATAGGGACAGCTACTCACTACTAACGGCACTTGCCCCTACAGCCTGCTAGAGGCTACACGGGGAGCTTGGTCTTTGTCTAGTGTCTTGAATCACGTACGAATAAACTCTTTTGAGCCACACACTGTTCATGGTCTTTCTTTCGACACGGTCCCTAACACACAAGAGGTATACGGTCCCCTTACCCACTAACCTGAGGTACAGCCTCCGGGCTTGGCCATAACTACACACGAGTCTACCCGCATCACCTAGCGTCCTCCGGCTGGGACCTAGGGAGGCTAACTCTGGTCACGCAGAGCCTCATGCCTTAGAAGGGCTAGAAGGCTGGGACCAGGGTCCCTATCTTCTTCAACGCGGGCTTTGGTCTTCGTGTGAGGAGAACTGAGCCAGAGGTCTCAGCGCTCTGGCTTTTATACTGGTGTAATGGTCTTGGAGGGAGAATGGGAGCGGAATCGCCCGTATCAATGTGGTGGTTCAATAGATTAGTGCACCCGATATCAAATTTGTGCTTGCTAAAAACATCGGCGAATTCACGGAGTAGTATACGCAATCGCAATCACAGCCCCCTGGTTCACGACCTTTGTCCGCAACCCTGCATTCAGCACCTGAATGAAGGTTGTCTATCAGCAGGCACAAGTGTTTGTGCTCCCACCAGCTCCAATCCCCGTACGGCCGTGTTGGAAGGAGCCAGAAAAATACCCGACATTGTCTCCGACCCGAGCGGTTTCCGCAACCGAAGCGGATAAATTTCGATTTAAAGCTTTCGTGACTGCAGGGATTCATCTTCTTGGTTCTTTCGGTAAAGTCACGTACTTTACCGAAAGAACCAAGAAGAACCGAAGCGGAATTAACATTTGCGCGCCGGCGGAATCCGAACGGTTTGGGACGCCGAACGGTCGCGCAAGCCGCGCGAGCCGGGTGGGTGAGGGCAGGAACGACATCCGGCGGTCCGAAGGGAGCTCAATGCAGCCTCTGTCAATCAAAATTTTAATGGGCATTTTGCCGAGGAAATCTGTGCCCAGCAAAACAGGGAACGGCAAGGGTCTCTGAAACCAAAATGGAACCCGTTAATTTAATATCGCCAATACAAATTTGTGCCGTTATCTGACAATTATTCCCAAGGAACCTCCATTTGCTGCAAAGCAAGGGATGGAAACCGGGGCGAGCGCCTGACACCTCTGGGCAGCACATTGTAAATGTCAGAAATTATGGTTGCTGAAGCGCCCGTATCAACCAGTAACCGAAATTCAACTCCCTCGATGGCGCCGATGATAACAGAAGAGCCCGTAGCCGCGGCTACAACCCTGTGGGCCAACTCCGACCACTGAACTGGTCGGAGTGGCTGCCGAACATCAACTCTATCCCGGCTCTGACCATTCGACCCAACGTGACGGAGCGGTACATGTGTAATAAAGGACTCTCTCCAGACGTCGATCTCCGTTGTCCTTTATGGGTTCGTAGAATCTCCGTGCCACGGCGTCTCGCTCAGGCCCGCGTCCCGCTCGACGACCTCCCACAGCCCTCGGCTGCTCCGTTGTGCAGTCTCCCTGCTGCTCCAATATGCAGTCTCACTGCTGCCCCGTCAGGCAATCCTTGCAGCCACACCGCTGCCGCTCTAGCGTCACTGCTGCCCTTTCACAGCTAGCCTCTCACTGCCCCGTCAGCTCTCTTCGTCTGACGCCATGGCCGTCGGTGTCGACGTCTCCCACCGCGTGGCAACCGCGCCACACTCTCCGTCTTGCCCAGCGTGCCTCCTCGTGTTTCACTCCGTCTCAACTCCCCTTTCCCCTTCCGGTTCTCTCCCTAAATCCTCTCCCCCACGTGACCCAACTCCACCCACTCCCACGTGACCCAGACTCCACCCCCCTCAATCCTTGCTCGCATTACACATGGAAACGAGGAGTGTGAGATGAGAGCAGGGCCGAATGCGTGAGGTGTCGCGACTTGCCTGCGGTTTCCGTGGAGCGGCAGGCGTGCGGGGGGACGATGGTGGCCGTCCCGGAGCGCGGCGTCGAGGAGCTGGGCAGCCCGATGACAGATGACCTTGCTGGCCGCAGTTGTAGCACGTGACGCGGGCCCATGCCCGCGGGGAACCGTGTCTCCGCCGAGGCTCACCCTGGCGAGGCCGGTCGGTCGCTCTCCAGCTCGCGGCGTGCTGTGATGCAAAGCCTGGTTGTCCAGGACCTCGTTCTCCTGCGCGCGATGTGCGTGGCACACGACGCCACCTGCCCGTCCCGCTGGAGCAGCAGCTCCCGTGTGTAGATAATGGGCAGCGCGCAGTGAGGAGAGATTCGCCTCGTCCTTGACGTGAATGGCGATTCGCAACTCACGTGCCAGCAGCAACATCTTCTCAAGCACAACGGTGTCAGGCCCACGTCGTCCATCCGAGGGTAGGCCGCTTCAGCCAGCGCCATCAGCGCGCTCTGGTAGGCGAGGCGGGTCTCGTCAGCCTCCGATGGGGGCCCGCACACCAAAGCCATCCGATCGAGGGCGTCCTGTAGCGTGGTGCGATCCTTCCGTGGGATGAGGAGGAACGTAGCCAAGCGATGTCGTCCAGTGCGAAGGCAAAGGTCGAGAGCAATGTCTGCAGTCCACCCTGCCGTCTCAGCATTTGCCGAATCGTCGGGCAAAAGCTGCCCAGTCTCCGCCTTTAGCCGCGAAGACTTGTAGAGACGGCAAGCGCTGTTGCAGGCCAGGGATGTAGTCCCCCCCCCCCCCGAGGCAAGCTGCGCACCAAGCGTGGCGTTTGTAGGGCCGTCGGACGACAAAATGTCCGCCAGAAGCGGCGGTCGCATCTCCGATGACGCGGCAGCCTCGGGTAGGAGGGCGGCAAGGCCGGAAGTGACGCGCGCCCCCTGGGGCACGTGACTTCCGGGGCAGTTGACGTCTATTCCGGAGGAAGTGGTGAACCCCCGGCGGAAGTGACTCGCTTCCGGCTGCGGCGTTCCCGGCGGCAGTGACGTATCCCCGGGCGAAATGACGTCGTACCCGGTTGAGACATCAAAATTTTGTGCGAGAATCCCTCGCGTTTCGGCGGGAACGGCACCCGACCTCCGCCTGGCCCCCCACCCGCAGCCACTGCTCCACTCAGCGTGAGCTCGTCGATGGAGGCAGCGGCATGCAGGAGTTGGCCAGACGAGCGTGTGCCGACTGGATCGCCCATCCCAACGGTGGCGAGCTCCCTGAGGCCCGGAGATTGCGAGCCCGCCGCTGCGGACCCATCACCGGGAATGGCGCCTCCGCCTCCGGAGCAGCTTCGGCATCGGCCTCCTTAGCCCTGGGGCCTTCTGTCTGGTCTCCATGTAGGCGAAGTTCTTGGCCACTTCTGACACCAGTTGTAATGTTCTTGGAGGGAGACGGAGTCTTCGTAGAGGCAACACGCTTTATTTCACCAAACAGTTTACACTAATCCCAACACTAACCCCTTCCACAACCTGGGGAGGTACAGCCTCCGGGCTATCGTACCTACGACTCTCCCTACTCAGCCCTCGGCTGCTAGGGGAGGCTGACCCACCGCTGGCAGTGGGTCTACACTGGGAGTGTAGTGGGTGGGAGAGTGGGTGAGTGGTGGGCGGTGAGTGGTGGGCGGGTGAGTGGTGGGTGAGTGGTGGTGGATGAGTGGGTGGGAGTGGGTGGGCTGGTGAGTGGGCGGTGAGTGGGTGGGTGAGTGGGTGAGTTGGTGGTGAGTTGGTGGACCTGGCCCTCACAAGGGCATCAGGCCGAGGGACCTCAGGGTCCTAACCCCACGACCACTGGCACCGCACTGAGCCCCGGCCCTTAGAAGGACGTCGGCGGCTTGGGGCCAGGCGGCTTCTGGCTTCGGCTTGAGACGGACTGCCTCGCGCTCTCAGGGACCCCCCTTATATACTCTCTCTCCCTGAGGGGGGGCTCTGGGGGATCGTAGCTCCTGCCAGACCCCTCCCCAAGGAGGAGTTCCAACCGCCGTTGGCCCGACCGGTCCGGACCGTTTATACCCTCCCCCTGGTTGTGGCGCGTGTGTCAATCATGACCACCACACATTGACCACAATACCTGCAGTCGGAATGCAAACAAAAACACAACTCTGATGATGTATGCACTGTCCTTGAAGTTGATTGGTCACACCCGAGATAGCTTTTCTTAGAGCCTAGTCTCACATGGTGTTGGACCAGATGACGCCAAAGGCGCACAACTCAAAGACAATGCACCATCAGAGTATGAGAGCTCGGGCAAAGCATTTACACCATTGGAACCTCCTTTGCCAGTAGCAAAATATGATAATTGTTTTTTACCCTTTTATCTGGCAGTCATGTTTGCATTGACCACAATACCTCCTTATAAAAAAGGTGTCAGTTTTGTTGCCAGATAGAAGGGTAAAAAACAATTAGCATATTTTGCTACTGGCAAATGAGGTTCCAATGGTGTTATGAATTGTCCTTTTGGCATCTTCCTGGTCGAGCACTGATTGGGTCGAGGCTCAAAAGAAAGCTGCCCTGGTGTGGACGATCAGTTGCTTATACATTATCATAGTGTTTTTGTTTGCATTTTGACTGCAAGTATTGTGGTTAATGCAGACGTGAATCTCGTAAAAAGTTCAGTTTTGTTGGCAGAAAAAAAGGGGAAAAACCTCTTATTACACTGGTCACACACTTGTTTTGGCATAAGGTATTCCAACGGTTTTAAGGTAATTTTGAGGTGCTGATTCCAAATCTGGCATTTCAGTTTTTGTCTATCGCATCAGGTTTTTTGATATATCAAATATTGCATTTTCAATAAAAACTGCAGAAGAACAATATTAAGTAAATGTGGATATCTACAAAAATGATATTATAAACACACTATTTTAACACTAAAGCAGTCACTGACTCGCAACAACTTGCAATCATAAGTGACAGAGTTAATTTCGGGTAAAATCAATGAAAATGGGGTATGCCGATAGCATAAAAAAATTGATAGGCAAAAACAGAGTTGGTCACCCTAATGTTTAGATGCGTGCAATGGTTTTTTTTTTTTGTTTTTATCGATTTAAAGTTTCGTGACTGCAGATTCATCTTCTTGGTTCTTTCGGTAAAGTCACGTAGAAGGGAAAAATAAAAGAATAAAAATAAAACATAATTAAATAATTCTCACGACGTTTCGGCCAGCAAGCAGCCGTCTCAGGTGAAGAACAGGTCGTCGAGAAGACACGAGTCTCTGTTTTGCTTGGTCGTAAACGTCCTAGAATAATTTTATTATGTTTAATGTGTATTATTTATTATTTAAATGTGATTTACCGAAAGAACCAGAGATGAATCCGCAGTCAGAAATTAATCGAAATCAACTCCAAAAGCCCTGGCTTGAAAAGAAAGAACGACCGGTGACCTCTGTTGTGGAACCTTCAACGCCGTCGTTGTTGCAGGGCGCCAGCTTCACGCGACTGGAATAGCCGCGTTGAAAGGCAATTATTTTATTATAAACGTCCAACACAGCTAAATAGTTCTCACGACCCATAGACTGGTCACACAGCAAGCCACAGTCTCATCGCAGAACAGATCTCACGAGAACACAGACTCTCACACAGCAGAGACCCTAGTCGTCAAACAGCAGAGACCCATAGACTTATTACAGACACCATCATACAGAGACCCACAGATGCATCACCGAGAGACCCAAGACGTACAACCCCAGCCGTCACAAAGCTTTCAAGCGAGACCCAACTACTCACACAGCGCCACAGTCTCATCACAAGCGAGAAAGACTCATCACAGACCCCAGACTGGTCACCAGCACAGACCCACGACTGTCACACACAGAGACCCAGTCTTCACACAGCAGGACCCTAGACTCATCACACAGCAAGACCCACAGTCTCCTCACAGACCCACAGTCTCATCACACAGCAGAGACCCACAGACTCATCACAGACCCACAGACTGGTCACACAGCACAGACCCACAGACTCGTCACACAGCAGAGACCCATAGACTCATCACACAGCACAGACCCATAGACTCATCACACAGCAGAGACCCACATACTCATCACACAGCAGAAACCCACAGACTCGTCACACAGCAGAGACCCACAGACTCGTCACACAGCACAGACCCACAGTCTCATCACACAGCAGAGACCCACAGACTCTTCACACAGCTGAGACCCATAGACTCATCACACAGCAGACCCATAGACATACAGAGACCCAGACTCTTCACACAGCAGAGACCCACAGACTCGCACACACAGAGACCACAGACTCGCACACACAGAGACCCATGAACCCAAGGCACCCATGGGGCGTGGCGCGTTTCAAACCGCGTGCTCGACGAACTGAAACAGAGCCATGGCGGCCCGCACGGCACTCGTGAGCGCCGACTGGAGTCGCTCGTTGAGCTGCTCCTCCAACTCCTCACCGCCACCACAACCACCGTCGTCGTAGCCACCGCCGCCATCGTCGGCCTGCGGTCTGAGGAGGTGAGGCCGGGCAGGGTGGCAAATCGGCTCGTATCTTAGGACTCCCCGGGGGGGGGGGGGGCACGTGCTGTGAGTAGCGAGCAGCAGTGCCCATACAGCAGAGGTCGCAAACGGGTTTTGATTCCTTACCCGTACCCGGCTGCACCAGGGTCGCAAATGGGTACCCGTACCCGGCTGGGTACGGGTAGCCGGGTATCGGGTAGGGTACGGGTATCGGTACCTGATTGCGACCTCTGAGATGAAGCCATGTTGCAGGTGAGGGTGGGTTGATTCTAGGAACTTGAATTGTGAGAAGAGACAAGACTTTGGGAAATGAGTGACAAACGGTTACTCACCAGTGGCTCACGGATTACCCGTACCCGGCCGGGTACCGGGTAGGGTACGGGTATCGGGTACCCGGTTGCGACCTCTGCCATACAGGCAAAGGTTCCATGTGTAGCCTGCACAGAGTGGCGGGGCAAGTGCTGTGATAAAGGGCTTCATAGCTCATCGGATTCCTCCAGTCGACATAAATAATCTGATTCCCTCCTCACGTCCAGTGGACGGCTCTCCATCAGCGTTGGACCAGAGAACGCCACAATGGTGAAGGGTGCAAGGACAGTGTGTGTGTGTGCGTGTGTGCGTGTGTGCGTGTGTACGTGTGTGCGTGTGTGTGCGTGTGTGCGCGTGTGTGGGCGTGGTGTGTGTGCGTGTGTGTGCGTGTGTGCGGGTGTGTGTGCTTGTGTGTGTGCGTGTGTGTGCGTGTGTGTGCGTGTGCGCGCGTGCGTGTTGAGTCGACTCACGCTGCCGGCACTGCTGATGAGTGGAGGTAGTCGCAGCAGTGTTGGTTCGCCAGATCTGCAGACGGAGTTGGGGTGGTTGGGTCAGAGCGAAGAACATGTGAAGTGGGACAGGCACGGAGCCTGCAACCCTGCCAAGAGATGAGGGCTGAACGATTCATCGATTTCAAATCGAAATCGCAATTTGAAACATTGCGATTGGCAGATGGCAAACGCCATGATTTATTTTTGCGATTTCAAAAGTCCTATTGGACTTATTGGAATGGTTTTATTATTTTCTGATTATAACTTTATTTATTTAACTTAATAATTGTTCTACGTTTCGATTTAAAGCTTTCGTGACTGCAGGTATTCATCTTCTTGGTTCTTTCGGTAAAGTCACGTAGAAGGGTAATAAAAAAATAATAAAAGTAAAACATAATACAATAATTCTCACGACGTTTCGGCCACAACGCAAGCAGCCGTCCTCAGGTGAAGACCAGGTCTGTCGGGGAGACAGCGACTGAATGAGACACCACCAGGCTTGGAGCGTCTATTTAAGCTGCTGGGTTGGAAGGGGGGAAGGGCGCCTTGACAAAAGAATTTGCATATCAAGAGGAATTTAGCATATTTATGGGAAATGCAGGTATGTGATTAGTACTACTTGTGAAATGCGTAGGAGGTGGGCGGGGGTTTCAAAGTCACATTATGCCCGTGCATTATGCAGGATTAGCAATTCACATCTTTTAATCTTAATTTTGGAGCTTTCGTGACTGCAGGAATTATTCTTTGGTTCTTTCGGTAAAGACTTTACCGAAAGAACCAAAGAACACATCTTTTAAGTTCTCACCCTTGTATTAGAATATATAGAGCAGTTCACATATTGTGACAATATCACGGGGTAATGCTCCCATCACACGTTTGAAATCTATTACACAGCGAATATTGAACTGAAGCTTTGACTTTAAATGTTGTTATCGCAAATCAAATCGCAATGTGTCAGAAAATCGCGATTGGATAATTTCCCCCAAATCGTTCAGCCCTGCAAAGAGATTCAACGCCCGCTTAAACATCGACGGTTCTTTCGGTAAAGTCGCAATAAAATAAGAAAATAAAGTGAACAGAAATATCACGACGTTTCGATCGCACAACACAAGCGGTCATCAAGAACGTCGTGATTTTTTCTATTCACTTTCTTTTGATTATTTTATTGTTCCATTGGAACCTCATTTGCCAGTAAAAACATGATAATTGGTTTTTTACCCTTCTATCTGGCAACAAAACACTTAGTGCGCCTTTTGGCATCATCTGGTCCAACCCATGGAGACTAGGCTCTAAGGAAAGCTGTCTCGGGTGTGGACCAATCAACTTCAAGGACAGTGCACATTATCAGAGTTGTGTTTTTGTTTGCATTACGACTGCAGGTATTGTGGTCTATGCAAACATGACTCCTTGTAAAAAAAGGTGTCAGTTTTGTTGCCAGATAGAAGGGTAAAAAACCAATTATCATATTTTATTGTTATTATTAATGTTTCTATCTAAGTGACTTTACCGAAATAAAAAAAGAAATAGAGATGCCCCGCCCCCGCCTGCGCATAGCCTGCAACAGACCTGTCGGAGCAAGCGCTTGCCAATAGCGCCGATGATTTGTCTACCCCTGTTGTGTGCGTACCCATTGGTTGCCGTTTTTGACCCCGTGCCCCTTCACGGAACATCCGTGACGCAAAGAGCGTCACGGATCATCGGATTCGTCCCTGCTGGATAAATGCCGGTTCTGGGTGACCACACGCCACTGGACCAGGTGACTCATCTTAGGGCTGAGTCGACCTCGGGAGTCCCGTGACCGGTTTCAGGTCATCGTCACCGGCGGTGTGCAGGGCGCACGCCCCCTCCCCGCTTGTCGGGGACGTTAAAGACGCCCGTGGCTTCGTGACGCACACGTACATACCTATGTTGTGTGTGTACGTGTGTGTGTGTGTGTTGTGTGTGTGNATGTGTGTGTGTGTATGCTGTGTGTACGTATGTTGTGTGTGTACGTGTGTGTGTGTACGTGTGTTGTATGTGTGTGTGTNGTGTGTGTATGTTGTGTGTGTACGTGTGTGTATGTGTGTGTATGTGTGTAAGTGTGTGTGTGTGTATGCTGTTGTGTGTGTACATATGTTGTGTGTGTACGTGTGTGTGTACGTGTGTGTGTGTAGCTGTGTTGTACGTGTGTGTGTGTATGCTGTGTGTGTACGTGTTGAGTTTTATAAGGGCACCACGGGTGACCGCCCTCCACCCGCCCACCCCGGTCCCACCCCCACCTCCCACCCAGCCCCACCCCCCACCCAGCCCTCCCTCCCCACCCAGCCCCTCCCTGCAGACGGACGGACACATAATCGCCTGTGGTGGTGTAATGGAGGATCCTACCAGTATAAAGGTGATGTAATTCTACCCAAGTCTGAATCCGGAGTCAGGTTGTCGCAATGTCGCATAGGGATCCTGGAAGGTAAATCGACGGTGTCAGACGCGTTTGTCTTCTGTCACTGCCGACAGACGCCGTCAGAGACCAGTGTCCGTATTAGCAAGCCACTGGTAGGGGTCTCAGTGTCAGTCTATGGCTCTCCGTTTGTAGACTGTGGGTCTCTGTGTGAGTCTATGGGTCTCTGTGTGATGATCCCCTCTATGGGTACTCTGTGTGAGTCTATGGGTCTCTGTGTGTGATCCCCTCTATGACTATTGAGNAGTCTATGGGCTGGTGAGTCTATGGGTCTCTGTGTGATCTATGGGTACTCTATGAGTCAGGAGTCTATGGGTCTCAGTGTCAGTCTCTGGCTCTCCGTTTGAGTAGACTGTGGGTCTCTGTGTGAGTCTATGGCCTCTGTTTGAGTAGNCTATGGGTCTCTGTGCGAGNCTATGGGTATCTGTGTGAGTCTATGTGTCTCTTTGTGATGATTCTATGAGTCNCTATGAGAGTCTATGGGTCTCTGTGTGAGTCTATGGCTCTCCGTTTGAGTCTGTGGGTCTCTGTGTGAGTCTGTGGGTCTCTGTGTGAGTCTATGGGTCTCTGTGTGAGTCTATGGCTCTCCGTTTGAGTAGTCTGTGGGTCTCTGTGAGTCTGTGGGTCTCTGTGTGAGTCTATGGGTCTCTGTGTGAGTCTATGGCTCTCCGTGAGTCTGTGGGTCTCTGTGTGAGTCTATGGGTCTTTGTGTAAGTCTATGGGTCTCTGTGTGAGTCTATGGGTATCTGTGTGAGTCTATGGCTCTCCGTTTGATGACAGTAGGGTCTCTGTGTGAGTCTATGGGTCTGTGTGTTATTCTATGACTCTCTATGAGTAGTCTATGGGTCTCTGTGTGAGTCTATGGGTCTCTGTGCGAGTCTATGGGTATCTGTGTGATGAGTCTATGGGTCTCTGTGTGAGTCTATGACTCTCTATGAGAGTAGTCTATGGGTCTCTGTGTGAGTTTATGGGTCTCTGTGTGAGTCTATGGGTATCTGTGTGACGAGTCTATGACTCTCTACGAGTAGTCTATGGGTCTCTGTGTAAGTCTATGGGTATCTGTGTGGTGTATGACTCTCTATGAGAGTCTATGGGTCTCTGTGTGATGATTCTATGACTCTCTATTTGAGTAGTCTATGGGTATCTGTGTGAGTCTATGGGTATCTGTGTGAGTCGTTGGGTCTCTGTGTGAGTCTATGGGTCTCTGTGTGATGAGTCTATGGGTCTCTGTGTGATGATTTTATGACTCTCTATGAGTAGTCTATGGGTCTCTGTGTGAGTCTATGGGTCTCTGTTTGATTAGTATATGCATCTCTGTATGAGTAGTCTATGGTCTCTACTGTGTGAGTAGTCTGTGGGTTTCTATGTGAGTAGTCTGTGGGTTTCTACTGTGTGAGTAGTCTGTGGGTCTCTATGTGAGTGTCTGTGGGTCTCTACTGTGTGAGTAGTCTGTGGGTCTCTACTGTGTGAGTAGTCTGTGGGTCTCTTGTGAGTAGTCTGTGGTCTCTACTGTGTGAGTAGTCTGTGGGTCTCTGTGTGTGAGTAGTCTGTGGGTCTCTACTGTGTGAGTAGTCTGTGGGTCTCTATGTGAGTAGTCTGTGGGTCTCTACTGTGTGAGTAGTCTGTGGGTCTCTCTGTGTGAGTAGTCTGTGGCTCTCTGTGTGAGTAGTCTGTGGGTCTCTACTGTGTGAGTAGTCTGTGGGTCTCTACTGTGTGAGTAGTCTGTGGGTCTCTACTGTGTGAGTAGTCTGTGGGTCTCTACTGTGTGAGTAGTCTGTGGGTCTCTACTGTGTGAGTAGTCTGTAGGTCTCTAGTGTGAGTAGTCTGTGGGTCTCTGTGTGAGTAGTCTGTGGATCTCTGAGCAAGTCTGTTTTCCTGTTTGAGTCTATGTATGAATGTTGAAATTCTTTCGAATCACCCTTCGTAGCCAGCCATGCTAATCGGAGGTTGTTGTTGTTGTTGTTGCTGTTTGTTGTTGTTGTTTACC
Source organism: Lethenteron camtschaticum (assembly GCA_018977245.1). Taxonomy (NCBI): domain Eukaryota; kingdom Metazoa; phylum Chordata; class Hyperoartia; order Petromyzontiformes; family Petromyzontidae; genus Lethenteron; species Lethenteron camtschaticum. The sequence goes on along the minus strand of WFAB01001446.1, from coordinate 25,336 downwards.
TGTTGGTTCATGTCAGGGGAGAGTGGTCGACCGTGCAGGAAGTTGCGGAGGCAGCGATGATGGTCGAGCACCAGGCTCTGGATGCATTGCAAAGAAAATTGCTTGTGCAGCGTGACTTTCGCCATTAAGTCTCTCTCTGTGGATGATAATAACAACTGTTACCGCTCATCACTTAGTGGCGGTGATGTCATCAACGCAAACGGCGCTTGTGCCTGGCTAGGTGCACCGCCACCACCACCGTCAACACCGTCACCACCACCTTCACCACCATCACCACCGTCACCGCCACCATCGCCACCTTCACCACCATCACCACTGTCACCGCCACCACCACCACTACCGCCACCACCACCTTCACCAATACCACTGTCACCGCCACCACCACCACTACCGCCACCACCACCTTCACCAATACCACTGTCACCGCCACCACCACCACTATCATCAACACCGCCACCACCACCTTCACCACCATCACCACCGGCACCGCCACCATCACCACTGTCACCGCCACCACCACCACTATCGTCAACACCGCCACCACCACCTTCACCACCATCACCACCGTCACCGCCACCTTCACCACCATCACCACTGTCACCACCACCATCGCCACCTTCACCACCATCACCACCGTCACCACCACCTTCGCCACCACTACCACCACCGTCACCACCAAAACCAATATGCCGCCATTCGCCACTAAGTGACGGTGGCATCACCACAGCACCTGTGCCAGGCCAGGTGCACTTTGAGGGAGACACGTGAAGTGTCGAAGGCTCTGGCTGCTGGCAGGAGGTCTCGGACAGACCCAGCAGGTGTCATTGGTCAGCTGAGATGACCGGTAGATGCACCACCAGCTGTACCCCCTACTGTGCCAGGCTAGGTGTAGGAGGTCTCGGGACAGACCCAGCAGGTGTCATTGGTCAGCTGAGATGACCGGTAGATGCACCACCAGCTGTACCCCCTGTGCCAGGCTAGGTGCAGGTCTCTCTACACTATACTAGTGCTGTACTAGTATACTACACTATAATATACACTACACTACTATACACTACGCTATACAGTGATACCTCGGTTCACGAACGCTTCGGTTCACGAACAACTCGGTTCACGAACAGAAAAGTTCATAAAAAGATGCTCCGGTTCACGAACTCCGCTTCGGTTCACGAACAGGAGCCGCGGCCATTTTAATGCTGTTTCCAGGCTGTCACGTGGTCGTGACTTCCTGTAGGAAGATCGTGGAGAGAAGAAGAGACGCAGAAAGAAGTACTGTACTGTACTGTGAAGACACTTTCAGTGACTTTTTGATTTTTGGTGTGCTTTTTAGCACATACAGTACTGTACTACTGTACTGTACAATACTGTACTTACTGTATTGTACAGTTCACCCGTTTGAGTGCTTACTGTACTGGACTCCCAAACAATAACCGCCTCCCACCCGCCTCCCACCTGCCTTCCTCCATGCCAGAAGTCATCTCAAGCAAGGTTAGTGTTCTCTCTTTATACATTACTATACTATACAGTACTACAGTAATGTGTATTGTCATTTGTTTCATATTTTTGTGCTTCAAAAACCAAAAAAAANGGTCAGAACGGATTAACCGAATTTACATTGAACCCTATGGGAAAATGTGCCTCGGTTCACGACCAATTCGGTTCACGACCAGTCAGTTCACGAATTAAGTTCGTGAACCGAGGTATCACTGTACACTACACTACGTTATACACTACACTAGTGATGTACTAGTATACTACACTATACACTACAATATACACTACACTATACACTACGCTAGTGCTGTACTAGTATACTACACTATACACTACGCTATATACTACACTACTATACACTACACTATACACTACTATACACTACACTATACACTAATCCCATATCTGCATTTTCCATCAATAGGCTTAATTCCGCTGTTGATATGTAAACTCCTTTGTCAAGGCGCTCTCTCCTCCCCCGACCAGCTTAAAATACGCTGCCAAGCTTGGCGGTGTTCATTGCAGAGGTCGCAAACGGGTTTTGATTCCTTACCCGTACCCGGCCGCACCAGGGTCGCAAACGGCTACCCGTACCCGATACCGGCTACCCGTACCCGGCCGGGTATTGGGTAGGGTACGGGTACCCGATTGCGACCTCTGGGATGAAGCAATGTTGCAGGCGCGGGTGGGTTGATTCTAGGAATTTGAATTGTGAGAAGAGACAAGACGTTGGGAAATGAGTGACAAACGGTGACTCACCAGTGACTCACGGCCTACCCGTACCCGGCCGCACCAGGGTCGCAAACGGGTACCCGTACCCGGCCAGGTACGGGTACCGGGTATCGGTAGGGTACAGATATCGGGTACCCGATTGCGACCTCTGGTTCATTGGGACGCTGTCTTTCCGACAGACCTGTTTCTTCACCTGATGACGGCTGCTTGTGTTGTGGCCGAAACGTCGTGAGAATTTTGATTTATTACGTTGTATTTTTATTATTTTATTATTTCCCTTCTACGTGACTTTACCGAAAGAACCGATAAGTTGTTAAACTGTAGTCATCATCTCTGCGTCCACAACATCAGCTGTACGCTAGAAGGAGAAAAAGTGTCATAGATACCCATGTTGTTGATGACTGTATAGACGTCAGAAGGGTACCCATCTCCGCCAAATTCTTCAGGCATCGCTTCGTTCCCGTGATTCTGTAACGAGTCACCAAGTCTCCAGGTTTATTCTGTGCGTGGGTGAGTGAGTGAGTGGGTGAGTGAATGAGTGGCTGGGTGAGTGAATGAGTGGGTGGGTGAATGAGTGAGAAGGTGGGTGAATGGTTGGTGGGTGAATGAGTGGGTGGTGGGTGGGTGGGCGGGTGAGTGGGTGGGTGAACGAGTGAGTGGTGAATGAGTAAGTGGGTGAATGAGTGTGTGAATGTGTGAGTGAATGTGTGAGTGGGTGAGTGAATGAGGGATGGGTGAGTGAATGAGTTGGTGGGTGAATGAATGGGTGGGTGAATGAGTGGGTGAATGAGTGAGTGAATGGGTGGGTGAATGAGTTAGTGGGTGGGCGGGTGAGTGGTGGGTGGGTGAACGAGTGGGTAGGTGGGTGGGTGAATGAGTAAGTGGTGAGTGAATGAGTGATGGTGGGTAAAAGAGTGAGTGGGTATGTGAGTGGGTGAATGAGTGGGTGGGTGAGTGAATGGGTGGGTGAGTGAATGAGTAGGTGGGTGAATGAATGGTGGGTGAATGAGTGGGTGAATGAGTGAGTGAATGAGTGGGTGGGTGAATGAGTTAGTGGGTGGGCGGGTGAGTGGTTGGGTGGGTGGGTAGGTGGGTGGGTGAATGAGTAAGTGGGTGAGTGAATGAGTGAGTGGGTAAAAGAGTGAGTGGGTGAATGTGTGATTGGGTGAATGTGTGAGTGGGTGGGTGAGTGAATGAGAGGATGGGTGAGTGACTGAGTTGGTGGGTGAATGAATGGGTGGTGAATGAGTGGGTGAATGAATGAGTGAATGAGTGGGTGGGTGAATGAGTTAGTGGGTGGCGGGTGAGTGGTGGGTGGGTGGGTGAACGAGTGGGTAGGTGGGTGGGTGGGTGAATGAGTAAGTGGGTGAGTGAATGAGTGAGTGGGTAAATGAGTGAGTGGGTGAATGTGTGTGTGAGTGGCTGAGTAAATGAGTGTATGGGTGAGTGAATAAGGGAGTGGGTGAGTGAATGAGTGAGTGGGTAAAAGAGTGAGTGGGTGAATGTATGAGTGGGTGAATGTGTGAGTGGGTGGGTGAGTGAATGAGAGGATGGTTGAGTGACTGAGTTGGTGGGTGAATGAATGGGTGGTGAATGAGTGGGTGAATGAGTGAGTGAATGGGTGGGTGAATGAGTTAGTGGGTGGGCGGGTGAGTGGTGGGTGGGTGGGTGAACGAGTGGGTAGGTGGGTGGGTGGGTGAATGAGTAAGTGGGTGAGTGAATGAGTGAGTGGGTAAATGAGTGAGTGGGTGAATGTGTGTGTGAGTGGCTGAGTAAATGAGTGCGTGGGTGAGTGAATAAGGGAGTGGGTGAGTGAATGAGTGAGTGGGTAAAAGAGTGGGTGAATGTATGAGTGGGTGAATGTGTGAGTGGGTGGGTGAGTGAATGAGAGGATGGTTGAGTGACTGAGTAGGTGGGTGAATGAATGGGTGGGTGAATGAGTGGGTGAATGAGTGAGTGAATGAGTGGGTGGGTGAATGAGTTAGTGGGTGGGCGGGTGAGTGGTGGGTGGGTGAACGAGTGGGTAGGTGGGTGGGTGAATGAGTAAGTGGGTGAGTGAATGAGTGAGTGGGTAAAAGAGTGAGTGGGTGAATGTGTGATTGGGTGAATGTGTGAGTGGGTGGGTGAGTGAATGAGAGGATGGTTGAGTGACTGAGTTGGTGGGTGAATGAATGGGTGGGTGAATGAGTGGGTGAATGAGTGAGTGAATGAGTGGGTGGGTGAATGAGTTAGTGGGTGGGCGGTGAGTGGTGGGTGGTGGGTGAACGAGTGGTAGGTGGGTGGGTGGGTGAATGAGTAAGTGGTGAGTGAATGAGTGAGTGGGTAAATGAGTGAGTGGGTGAATGTGTGTGTGAGTGGCTGAGTAAATGAGTGCGTGGGTGAGTGAATAAGGGAGTGGGTGAGTGAATGAGTGAGTGGGTAAAAGAGTGAGTGGGTGAATGTATGAGTGGGTGAATGTGTGAGTGGTGGGTGAGTGAATGAGAGGATGGGTGAGTGAATGAGTAGGTGGGTGAATGGATGGGTGGGTGAATGAGTGGGTGAATGAGTGAGTGAATGAGTGGGTGGGTGAATGAGTTAGTGGGTGGGCGGGTGAGTGGTGGTGGGTGAACGAGTGGTAGGTGGGTGGGTGAATGAGTAAGTGGGTGAGTGAATGAGTGAGTGGGTAAAAGAGTGAGTGGGTGAATGTGTGAGTGGGTGAATGTGTGAGTGGGTGGGTGAATGAGTGAGTTGGTGGGTGAATGAATGGGTGGGTGAATGAGTGGGTGAATGAGTGAGTGAATGAGTGGGTGGGTGAATGAGTGAGAGGGTGGGTGAGTGAATGAGTAGGTGGGTGAATGAGTTGGTGGTGAATGAGTTAGTGGGTGGGTGAGTGAATGGTGGGTGAGTGAATGAGTTGGTGGGTGGGTGGGTGAATGAGTGGGTGAATGAGTGAGTGAATGGGTGGGTGAATGAGTTAGTGGGTGGGCGGGTGAGTGGTGGTGGGTGAACGAGTGGTGGGTGGGTGAATGAGTAAGTAGGTGAGTGAATGAGTGAGTGGGTAAAAGAGTGGGTGAATGTGTGATTGGGTGAATGTGTGAGTGGGTGGGTGAGTGAATGAGAGGATGGGTGAGTGAATGAGTTGGTGGGTGAATGAATGGGTGGGTGAATGAGTGGGTGAATGAGTGAGTGAATGAGTGGGTGGGTGAATGGTTAGTGGGTGGGCGGGTGAGTGNTGGGTGGGTGAACGAGTGGGTAGGTGGGTGGGTAAATGAGTGGGTGAATGTGTGTGGGTGGGTGAGTGAATGAGTCGGTGGGTGAATGAGTGGGTGGGTGAATGAGTGGGTGAATGAGTTAGTGGGTGGGCGGGTGAGTGAATGAGTAAGTGGGTGGGTGAATGGTGGATGAGAGAGACACCCAGACCCAGGGCTTGAACCCAGAATCTCGGTGTCTCCCGGTGCTGCTGCATTAAAAAGAAATACCTCGTGGTTTTCGACTGCATCCCCATCGCACACCATCCACTGCCCTGCACGCACAGACGAAGACAAAATATCCACCCGTGTAGCCTTTCAACAGACCCTTGGGTGCAAGTTTCCTGTGAGTAGCGAGTAACAGCAGCGCTGTACTAGTATATTACACTATACACTACACTACTACACTACTATACACTACACTATACACTAGTGCTGAACTAGTACACTACACTATACACTACTATATACTACACTATACACTACTATACACTACACACTACACTACACTATACACTACACTAGTGCTGTACTAGTATACTACACAATACACTACACTATACACTACANTATACACTACTATACACTACACTACACACGAGTGCTGTACTAGTACACTACACTATACACTACTATACACTACACTATACACTACACTATGCTGTACTATACACTACACTATACACTACACTACTATACACTACACTATACACGAGTGCTGTACTAGTACACTACACTATACACTACTATACACTACACTATACACTACACTACACACGAGTGCTGTACTAGTATACTACACTATACACTACACTACACACTACACTATACACTACTATACACTACACTACACACGAGTGCTGTACTAGTATACTACACTATACACTCACTACTACACTACTATACACTACACTATACACTAGTGCTGTACTAGTATACTACACTATACACTACTATACACACACTACACTATACACTACACACTACACTATACACTACTATACACTACACTACACACTATACACTACACATACACTACACTATACACTACACTACACTACACTATACACTACACTATACACTACACTATAACACTACTATACACTACACTATACACTACACTATACACTACTATACACTACACAATACACTACACAATACACTACACAATACACTACTACACTACTATACACCACTACTATACACTACACTACACACTACACTATACACTACACTAGTACACTACTACTACACTATACACTACACTATACTACTACACTATACACTACACTATACTATATACACTACACTATACACTATACACTACACAACTACACAATACACTACACAATACACTACACTATACACTACACTATACCTACACTATACACTACACACTATACACTACACACTAGTGCGGCCCGTTCTGTTTACGTGACAACCCTTACTAGTTGGCTGTGTCGTCGGTGCCGGGTTTTAACGACACGGCATTTATATATATTTGCACAGCGATCTAACCCACAGGAACCTCTATTGCACTGGTCAACAAAAAAAAACATTTTTTCTGGCCTGGACTTTTGCAGCTGTTCTAGACTAATTTCAGGGTGTCGATTCCAAATCTGATCTCAGATTTGCTCTATCACATCTCATTTTTAAATCCTTTATATTAAGTTCGCTTGCTTGCTTGCGTGCTTGCTTGCTTACGACCGTGCAAATCTTTCGGTCGTTTTTAACCCACTTCCCGTGATCCAATCGAGCTGACATTTTGCACACAGACTCGTGCGTGACAATGAATTTTCGTGAAAATTTTTTCCAAAATTTTACACTTTTTAGGAAAAAATTAATTATACTTAATTACCAATTGCTTAATGCTGCCAGGCAATCATCTGACCCATAGGTGGCAGCCATCTCAAGCCAGAGGACGAGAGGACTCTAGCCGCCATGCATATAAAGGATTTATAGTGAAAAACTTTGTTTTTACGGGTTAATTTTTTATGCTATCGGCATACCCCATTGTCATTGATTTTACCCGAAATTAACTCTGTCACTTATGATTGCAAGTTGTTGCGAGTCAGTGACTGCTTTAGTGTTAAAACGTGGCGCTGTAATTTTAGGATAGTGTGTTTATAATATCATTTTATGTAGATATCCACATATATTTAATATTTTTCTTCCGCAGTTTTTATTGAAAATGCAATATTTGATATGATAGACAAAAACTGATGCCAGATTTGGAATCGGCACCCCACAAAATTACCTTAAAACCGTTGGAATACCTTATGCCAAAAAAAGTGTGTTGACCAGTGTTATTGTGGATGTGGCCGTTGCCTCTGCATCCACGACACCGTCCGTACGCAAGAAGAAGTGACAGATACCCGTGGCGATAACGCTCGCATCCGTGTCAGAAGGGTATGTCGCCCTGCCATAATCTTCACGCATCGCTCCCCTCCTGTGATTCTGTAACGAATCACCAAGTCTCCAGGTTGATTCTGTGCGACCAGGGCGTGAGAACTCGACAGACCAGGGTAGGAGTGTCATTAGCAAGTGAGTGGGTGGGTGGGTGAATGTGTGAGTGGGTGGGTGAATGTGTGAGTGGGTGGGTGAATGTGTGAGTGGGTGGGTGGGTGAATGAGTGGGTGAATGTGTGAGTGGGTGGGTGAATGAGTGGGTGAATGTGTGAGTTGGTGGGTCAATGAATGAGTGGATGGGTGAGTGAATGAGTGGGTAAATTAGTGAGTGGGTGGGTGAGTGAATGAGTGGTGAATGTGTGAGTTGGTGGGTCAGTGAATGAGTGGGTGGGTGAGTGAATGAGTGGGTGGTGAGTGAATGAGTTGGTGGGTCAGTGAATGAGTTGGTGGGTGAGTGAATGTATGGGTGAGTGGGTGAGTGAATGAGTGGGTAAGTGAGTGGGTGGGTGAGTGAATGAGTGGGTGAATGTGTGAGTTGGTGGGTCAGTGAATGAGTGGGTGGGTGAGTGAATGAGTGGGTGGTGAGTGAATGAGTTGGTGGGTCAGTGAATGAGTTGGTGGGTGAGTGAATGTATGGGTGAGTGGGTGAGTGAATGAGTGGGTGGGTGAATGTGTGAGTGGGTGGGTGATTGTGGTGGGTGAACGTGTGTGTAGTGGGTGGGTGAATGAGTGGGTGGGTGAATGAGTGAATGAGTGGGTGGGTGAATGAGTGGGTGGGTAAATGAGTGGGTGGGTGAATGAGTGGGTGGGTGAATGAATGAGTGGGTGGGTGAGTGAATGAGTGGGTGGGTGAATGAGAGGCTGGGTGATTGTGGTGGGTGATGAACGTGTGGGTAGGTGGGTGGGTGAATGAGTGGGTGGGTGAATGAGTGGGTGGGTGAATGAGTGGGTGGGTGAATGAGAGGCTGGGTGAGTGAATGAGTGGGTGGGTGAATGAGTGGGCGGGTGAATGAGTGGGCGGGTGAATGAGTGGGCGGGTGAATGAGTGAGTGGGTGGATTAGTGAGTGGGTGGGTGATTGTGGGTGGGTGAACGTGTGGGTGGGTGGGCGGGCGGGTGAGCGGGTGGGTGAACGTGTGGGTAGGTGGGTGGGTGAATGAGTGGGTGGGTGAATGAGTGGATGGGTGAATGAATGAGTGGGTGGGTGAATGAGTGAGTGGGTGAATGAGTGAGAGGCTGGGTGATTGTGGGTGGGTGGTGAACGTGTGGGTAGGTGGGTGGGTGAATGAGTGGGTGGGTGAACGTGTGGGTAGGTGGGTGGGTGAATGAGTAAGTGGGTGGGTGGATTAGTGAGTGGGTGGGTGATTGTGGGTGGGTGGGTGATTGTGGGTGGGTGAACGTGTGGGTAGGTGGGTGGGTGAATGAGTGGGTGGGTGAATGAGTGGGTGGGTGAATGAGTGAGAGGCTGGGTGAGTGAATGAGTGGGTGGGTGAATGAGTGGGCGGGTGAATGAGTGGGCAGGGTATGAGTGAGGGGTGCATGNGAGTGGGTGGGTGAGTGGGTGGGTGAACGTGTGGGTGGTGGCGGGTGAGCGGGTGGGTGGGTGAACGTGTGGGTAGGTGGGTGGGTGAATGTATGGGTGGGTGAATGGGTGGGTGGGTGAATGAGTGAGTGGGTGAATGAGAGGCTGGGTGATTGTGGGTGGGTGAACGTGTGGTAGGTGGGTGGGTGAATGAGTAAGTGGGTGGGTGAATGGGTGGGTGGGTGAATGAGTGAGTGGGTGAATGAGAGGCTGGGTGATTGTGGGTGCGTGGGTGAACGTGTGGGTAGGTGGGTGGGTGGGTGAATGAGTAAGTGGGTGGGTGAATGGGTGGGTGGGTGAGTGGGTGGGTGGTGGGTGGGTGAATGAGTGGGTGGGTGAATGAGTGGGTGGGTGAATGAGTGGGTGGGTGAATGAGTGGGTGGGTGAATGAGAGGCTGGGTGAATGGGTGGGCGGGTGAGCGGGCGGGTGGGCGAGTGGTTAGGTGGGTGGGTGAATGAGTGGGTGGGTGAATGAGTGGGTGGGTGAATGAGTGGGTGGGTGATTGTGGTGAGCGGGTGGGCGAGTGGTTAGGTGGTGGGTGAATGAGTGAGTGGGTGAATGAGTGGGTGGGTGAATCAGTGGGTGGGTGAATGAGTGAGAGGCTGGGTGATTGTGGGTGGGTGGNTGGGCGAGTGGTTAGGTGGGTGGGTGAATGAGTGGGTGGGTGAATGAGTGGGTGGGTGAATGAGTGGGTGGGTGAATGAGTGAGAGGCTGGGTGATTGGGTGAGGGGTGGNCGAGTGGTTAGGTGGGTGGGTGAATGAGTAAGTGGGTGGGTGAATGAGTGAGAGGCTGGGTGATTGTGGGTGGGTGGGCGAGTGGTTAGGTGGTGGGTGAATGAGTAAGTGTGTGGGTGAATGGGTGGATGAGAGAGACACCGAGACCCAGGGCTGCCGCATAAAACATAAAATACCTCACAGTCTTCCATCGCACCTCCATCGGACATCATCCACTGCCCTACACACACATACGAAGACAAAAGATCCACCCGTGTGGCTAATAAGGGGATGGTTTGGCCAGCAACCCAAACACGCCTCCCCAGGTGCTGACGTTTGATAAGTGAGTGGGTAAATGAGTGAGTGGGTGGTGAGTGAGTAAATGAGTGAGTGGGTTAGTAACTGAGTGTGTGGGTACATGAGTGAGTAAGTGAGTGGGTAAATGAGTGAGTGGGTGGGTGGGTGGGTGAGTGAGTGAGTGGGTAAATGAGTGAGTGGGTTAGTAACTGAGTGTGTGGGTAAATGAGTGAGTGGGTAAATGAGTGAGTGGNTGAGTGAGTGGGTAAATGAGTGAATGGGTGAGTGAGTGAGTGAGTGGGTAAATGAGTGGGTGGGTGAGTGGGTAAATGAGTGGGTGGGTGAGTGAGTGGGTAAATGATTGGGTGGGTGGGTGAGTGGATAAATGAGTGAGTGAGTGGGTAAATGAGTGAGTGGGTGGGTGAGTGTGTGGGTAAATAAGTGAGTGGGTGAGTGGGTAAATGAGTGAGTGGGTGAGTGGGTAAATGAGTGAGTGGGTGGATGAGTGGGTGAGTGAGTACGTAAATGAGTGAGTGGGTGGGTGAGTGGGTAAATGAGTGAGTGAGTGGGTAAATGAGTGAGTGAGTGGGTAAATGAGTGAGTGGATGGGTGAGTTTAGTTTAATTACTGCGGCCGTCACCACCACCACCGCCACCACCACCACCACCACCACCAGCGCCACCACCACCACCAGCGCCACCACCACCGCGTCTCGGCCCGGGAGCATAGTAGAAATCTACTGACGCCATCTCCCGGGGAGACGCGGTCTTCTCTGCGCCGACTCCGTTTTGTCAACGCAGCAGCTGCAGACGCAGATTCAGGCCCAAAGGCGACGATGAGCCGGGCGCGACTGAAACCGCCATCGCGCAGCTGACACGGCCATTGTGAAGCTGACACGGCCATAGTGAAGCTGACACGGCCATTTTGAAGCTGACACGGCCATTGTGAATCTGACACGGCCATTGTGAACTCCATTAGAGACACACACACCCAGAATCAAGGAGATGTCCATGATGAACATGACACGGCCATTGTGAATCTGACACGGCCACTATGAATCTGACACTGACATTGTGAATCTGACACGGCCATTATGAATCTGACACTGACATTATGAATCTGACATTTCCATTATGAGTAAAAAAAAAATGTATCTTCTTGGTTCTTTCGGTAAAGTCACGTAGAATGGAAATAATAAAAATAAAACATACTAAAATAATTCTCACCGTTTTATTTTTTTATTTTATTATTTCCCTTCTACGTGACTTTACCGAAAGAACCAAGAAGATGAATCCCTGCAGTCACGAAAGCTTTAAATCGAAATGTTAAAATTGAATTTACCTCGATATATTTTGGTCAAATTTCAACTTTCTACGCTGTAGGGAAGTAGACTAAAGATTGTTGTTAAGACATAACACAGATCAAGGTCTTTATTTAGATAGATATTTTAGATATTTAGATAGATTTATTTAGATAGATAGAACGTAGATTTCGTATCCCGTGTTGCTCATTTATCTTTAAAGGCAGCCTGGGTAACACAATTACAGCTTTTTACCTTGTAGAGAAGGTTACTAAAGAGGTTGTTGAGACATGCATAGAGAACAAGGTTGTTATTTATCTTGATTTGAAGCTTAGAGGTAAAAACAATAACTTTAAAAAAAGTTTATTTTTAACGAATTAAACTTTTATATATTTTTAAATATTTTACCTCAGCAGATAACTTCTTTTGTATCATTTACATTTGTAAAAAACGAATTAAACAGTAAAAGTAAAAAAAAATTTTACGCGTAAAAAAATTACCTCAGGATACTAATATATTTAATTTCACGTAATTTAAACACAATAACACACACGTCGAAACTTAGTCACTGTTTACATTTGTAAAAAATCAAACAGTAAAAGTTGTTTAAAAATGTAACGCCTAAAAATTTACCTCAGAACTTTGCACTTTATTGGAAGCAGAAAAATAATGACGTCATGGCGGGGGGGGNTTCCTCACGCGCTCAAAAAATTTCCCGCCAAAACCCCTCTCTCCCCCGCGGTGACATGACGTCATCTCCGCTTGACGATGGCGCGGCATGACGTCATGTAACCGGTGTGCGGCTGTCGTCAGCAGGTATAGCCCGTTGAGGTATTAATAATTTGTAAGAAAGCCACCTGAACTACCACAAACTATGAACTCAACACAAGTTGCTTATTGAGTGTGAGGTTTTAAAATGTAACATTTTAAAGCGTTCCTAAAGATGTTTTGTTGACTCAATAAAAAAACTGTTTAGATTTAAGCCCTGAGGGGAGTGTGTGTGTGGGGGCACTAAAGTATTAAATTTAACGTAATTTAAACAATAACAGACACGTTGAATATTAGTAAAAATATTAGTCACTTACATTTGTAAAAAAAACGTTAATTAAACCGTAAAAGTAAAAAATGTTTTAACGCGTTAAAAATTACCTCAGGACACTAATATTTAATTTCACGTAATTTAAATACAATAACACACACACANGTCGAAACTTAGTCACTCTTTACATTTGTTAAAATCAAGCGGTAAAAGTTGTTTTAAAACAATTAACGCGTAAAAATTTACCTCAAGACTTTGTACTTTGTTGTTAATAATGAAACTTAATTAATTAATGACGTCATGGTGAGGGATTGGTCACGTGCTCAAAATTTTCCCGCCAAAACCACCTCTCCTCCCCGCCGCAGTGACATGACGTCATCTCCCGCTTGACGATCGCGCGGGCGTGACGTCATGTAGCCGGTGTGTGCAGCCGTCGTCAAATCCCCCCCTCCCGCCCTGAACATTTCCGATCATCCGATTGGACGACATTCGAGCAGCTGCTTGGGCTAGACCAATGGGAACGGTCGACCTTGGGGGGGTGGAGGGGGGGGCTCACAAGCGGACCAATCAAACTCGAGGATTTCAGCCGAGGCGCTTATACGTACTGGGGAATTCGAGTACATGATAACGCTAGCGTTGCATTTGTTACTATGCATAGCGGTAGTCCTGCCTTACTCGACCAATCAGGGAAGGGAACGGAGAGGGTAGTGGGGGGGGGCTTCAACTCAACCAATCAGGGAAGAGAACAGGTCAAGGTGGGGGGGGGTTGTGGGAGCCTTCAATTCAACCAATCAGGAAGGGAACAGGTCAAGTGGGGGGGGGGGGCCTTCAGCTCAACCAATCAGGGAAAGAAACAGGGTGGGTAGGGTGGAGGGTTGTGGGGGGGGGGGNTTAACCTCAGCCAATCAGGAAGGAACAGTGGGGGTTGAGGGGGNTAGTGGGGGGGGCTTCAACTCAACCAATCAGGAAGGAACAGGTCAAGGTGCGGGGGGGGCCTTCAGCTCAACCAATCAGGGGAAAGAACAGTGGGGGGTGGAGGGGTTGTGGGGGGGCCTTCAGCTCAACCAATCAGGGAAAGAAACAGGGTGGAGGGGTTGTGGGGGGGGNCTTAACCTCAGCCAATCAGGGAAGGGAACAGTGGGGGGTTGAGGGGGATAGTGGGGGGGGGGCTTCAGCTCAACCAATCAGGGAAAGAAACAGGGTGGAGGGGGTTGTGGGGGGGGGTCCTTAACCTCAGCCAATCAGGGAAGGGACAGTGGGGGTTGAGGGGGATAGTGGTGGGGCTTAACCTCAACCAATCAGAAGAAAACAGAGGGAGGGGTAGGGGGGGGACTCCAATTCAACCAATCAGGGATGAGAACAGGATGGAGGGGGGAGGGGCTACCCTCCAGCTCAACCAATCAAAAGGAGGGACGCGCGCGGGGCACCTCCCCCCCCCCACCGCACGGGGGAGCTACGGAAGGCGACACGAGGAGCGAAAAGGCGATCGCGAATTACCACCACAACTGACAACATTGTAAGTTTTAATGTTTTTATTGTTTCGCGTATCTTTTAAACGTTAGTTGCGCATAGAATACGAGTCGGTAGGGGACGTGTGTGTTAATAACGATGAAGAATAATCCCTCGCCGCCTTTACAATTCGATAATTGTTCGTTTGTTTAAGCGCCAATCCCCCCCCCCCCCACACAATTCGCTTATTTATAATTTCGAGCAAATTCTACGGCAAGCCGCGTGCGGTGCTTTTGTGACCGCGACGCAATTAAAAATCGCGTTTTTGAGGGGGGGGAAGGGGGTTGTTCTATGGGGGCGATGAATGTGGCGGTCGCGCCAAAATAAATTAAAAAGTTTTACAATTAAAATATTGTCGATGCTTAAGCAGTCGCCCGTCGCGACGTTAGCGACAACACAACGCCGCTTTGTCGTTTAACATCAATAAATTTGACGTTGAAAGAACTTTTTCGAGGGGAAAATGCTCCCCCCACCGCCCACGACCTTAGGCCTCAAGGCCTCGGGCTGTGCCCGCCCAGCTCGCGACACACGCGGCACACGCATTCAGGAAAAGCCGTAGGCTTGGTGGTGACCTAGGCCCGAATCCGTCAAAATTTAATTTTTTAAATAAAATAAAATAATTCTCACGACGTTTCGGACAATGCACCTGAAGCCTTCGAAACGTCGTGAGAATTATTTTTATTTTATTACTTCCTTCTACGTGACTTTACCGAAAGAACCAAGAAGATGAATCCCTGCAGTCACGAAAGCTTTAATCTAAAATTGTAATACTATGAACATTTTTACCAGGGCAAAATATAATAGTAGGTTTTTACCCTTTAAACTGGTAAGTGCATATTATTACATTTAAGTTGTTTCTTTTTGTTTGCATCTGACACTTGTGTTGTGGTTATTGCAAACATGAGCCTTGTATAAAGGTGTCAGTTTTGTACCAGTTTAAAGGGTAAAAACCTACTACNACATTTTTTATTTTAGATTTAAACTTGCAAGGATTCATACTCTTAGGTTTTTTCGGTAAAGTCACGTCGGTAAAATTTTTAAATAAAATAAAAAATAATAGAAAAACCTAAGAGTATAAATTTAAAATAATTGAAAATGTGCAAAGCAATTGGATCGAATGCTTTGTTATTGCGAAGTTAAAAACATCTACTTTTTATTATTGTTGTAAAACTGACAGTCGCGCAGCGCTATAATCGGCCGTGGTCGATCCGCTGCTGGATGAATGCCCTCGACTCGCACAGAGACTCGCAGATACCCATAGAGACACAGACTCACCACACAAAGACACACAGACACACACAGACATACCCATAGAGCCACGCAGAGACTCACCACACAGATACTCATAGAGACACACAGAGAATCGCAGATACCCATAGAGACACACAGATACCCATAGAGACACAGACACACCACACACAGACTCATAGACACACATACCCTAACACACAGACACACCACACAGAGACACACAGATACCCATAGAGACACAGACACACCACACAGAGACACAAATACCCATAGAGACACATAGACACACCACACAGACTCAAAGACACAGAGACTCGCAGATACCCATAGAGACACAGACACACAGAGACTCAGAGACACAGAGACACCACACAGAGTCTCATAGGCACACAGATACCCATAGAGACACACACAAATACCCATAGAGACACACAGACACACCACACAGAGACTCATACAGACACACAGATACCCATAGAGACACACAGAGGCTCATAGACNTCAGAACTCAGACACACATAGACTCATAACACACACTCACACAGACTCGCCACACAGAGACTCATAGATACACACATAGACACTCATAGACAGAGACTTGTAGACTCATTGACACACAGAGAAATACCACACAGAGACCCATAGACTCAACATACAGAGACTCATAGACTCACAACACAAAGACCCGTGGACTCGCGCAGAACTCGGACAGAGTCATCACACAAAGACTCAGAGACACGACCCATAGAGACTCATAGAGACACCACTCATAGTCTCACAGACTTGTAACACAGAGACTCATAGACTCGCCTCACAGAGAATCACGGACTCGGCACACAGAGGCCCATACACTCACACAGACACTCATAGACACGACTCACAGATACGAATGAACTCGTCCCACAGAGACTCATAGACACACAGAGACACTCATAGACACACCACACAGAGCCCCATCGACTCACCACACAGAGACCCATAGACTACACAGAGACCCACAGACTCACACAGAGACCCATAGACTCACCACACAGAGACCCACAGACTCACCAAACAGAGACCCACAGACTCGTCACACAGAGACTCATAGACTCACAAAGAGACCCATAGACTCATCACACAGAGACTCATAGACTCACAAAGAGACCCGCAGATCACCACGTTTGACTACGTGTGTACGGTGATCTGTCGTTTGCAGATGGACCCCGCTAGCGCGATGGACTACGAAGATGCTAGTGGCGCTGCTGGTGGTGGTGGCGGTGCTGGTGATGGTGGTGGTGGCGGTCGCCCTGGTGATGGTGGCGGTGGTGAAGACATCCACCGTTGTCTCAAATGTCAAGTGACGATCCCCGGCCTCGACCGCTACATCCGGCATTGCCGGACGGAGTGTGGCGCTCATCCAGAGAGCGTGCCGGTAGCCCCGGTGAGACTCGCGTCATCTCACCGCCCCCCGGGCAACGGCAGCGATCGTGCGCCGAGCCGCGGTTGCAACAACGGCGGTCGCGGGCATCGCACGTGCTTTCAGATGCTTTTTACACTGCGCTATACACTACACTATACACTACACTATACACTACACTATATGCTACACTATACACTACACTATACACTACACTATACAATGCACTATACACTACACTATATGCTATACACTACACTATATACACTACACTCTACTTTACACTACACTGCTATACACTACACTATACACTCCACTATATACTATACACTACACTACTATACACTGCACTATAGACTACACTATATGCTATATACTACTCTATACAGTTTACTTTATACTACACTGCTATACACTATAAACTCCACTTTACACTGCACTATATACTATACACTACACTCCCCCCGTCCCGGGCTCCTCCGACCCTCGGCCTCCGACCCCCGACCCCGCCGCCGGGCAGCCAGGTCTCCGAATCGTCGCCGAAATCCTCCTCCTCCTCCTCCTCATCGGCGTCGGCGTCGTCTTCCGATTGCGAGGCGGTCGGCATCTTTGCCGGTTTGGCCGGGGCTGTGGTTCGGTTGCTGCTACCACCGAAACCACCACGGGCAACACCGTCGCCGCTAGCAACACCGCCACTAGCAACACCGCCACTAGCAACACCCCCACTAGCAACACCTCCACTAGCAACACTCCACTAGCAACACCGTCACTAGCAACACCGTCACTAGCAACACCGTCACTAGCAACGTCGTCGCTAGCAACGCCGACACTAGCAACACCGCCACTAGCAACACCGTCACTAGCAACACCTCCGCTAGCAACGTCTTCACTAGCAACACCGCCACTAGCAACACCGTCACTAGCAACACCGTCACTAGCAACGTCTTCACTAGCAACGCCGTCACTAGCAACACCGCCACTAGCAACACCGCCACTAGCAACACCGCCACTAGCAACACCTCCGCTCGCAACGTCATCACTAGCAACACCGCCACTAGCAACACCGCCACTAGCAACACCTCCGCTCGCAACGTCGTCGCTAGCAACACCGCCACTAGCAACGCCGACACTAGCAACACCGTCACTAGCAACACCGTCACTAGCAACACCTCCGCTAACAACGTCGCCGCTAGCAACGCGACACTAGCAACGCCGACACTAGCAACACCGCCGCGAGCAACACCGTCGCTAGCAACACCGTCGCTAGCAACACCGCCACTCGCAACACCGCCACTAGCAACACCGTCACTAGCAACGTCATTACTAGCAACGCCGCCACTAGCAACACCGTCACTAGCAACGCCTTCACTAGTAACGCCGCCACTAGCAAGACCTCCGCTAGCAACGTCATCACTAGCAACACCGTCACTAGCAACACCTCCGCTAGCAACGCCGTCACTAGCAACACCGTCACTAGCAACACCGTCACTAGCAACACCGTCACTAGCAACGCCTTCACTAGCAACGCCGTCACTAGCAACACCGTCACTAGCAACGCCTTCGCTAGCAACACCTCCGCTAGCAACACCTCCAGTTGCAACACCTCCGCTAGCAACGCCGTCACTAGCAACACCATCACTAGCAACACCGCCGCTTGCAACACCTCCAGTTGCAACACCTCCGTTAGTAACACCGTCACTAGCAACACCTCCGCTTGCAACACCTCCAGTTGCAACACCTCCAGTTGCAACACCTCCGTTAGCAACGCCATCACTAGCAACACCTCCGCTAGCAACACCTCCGCTAGCAACGCCTCCGCTAGCAACGCCTCCGCTTGCAACACCTCCGCTAGCAACGCCTCCGTTAGCAACGCCGTCACTAGCAACACCGCCGCTAGCAACACAGCCACTAGCAACTCCGCCGCTAGCAACACCTCCGCTAGCAACACCTCCGCTTGCAACACCTCCGCTAGCAACGCCGTCACTAGCAACACCTCCAGTTGCAACACCTCCACTAGCAACACCTCCGCTAGCAACGCCTCCGCTAGCAACACCTCGCTAGCAACACCTCCGCTAGCAACACCTCGCTAGAAACTCCGTCACTAGCAACACCTCCAGTTGCAACACCTCCAGTTGCAACACCTCCAGTTGCAACACCTCCGCTTGCAACACCTCCGTTAGCAACGCCATCACTAGCAACACCTCCGCTAGCAACACCTCCGCTAGCAACGCCTCCGCTAGCAACACCTCCGCAAGCAACACCGTCACTAGCAACGCCTCACTAGCACACCGCCACGGCCACCACCGGCATCGTCCGCTCTGTCTCCCCGGCACTCCGATCCCTCGCCGGCCAGCGTCCCACACGGCCAAATCGGCGCCGCGTCCACTCGTCCACAAAGCCCTCGCCTCCTCCTCTACCTCCTCGTCCCCTCCTCTAAACGTCCTCCCTGGGCCTCTGTCGCCACCACCACCACCTCCTCGTCCACCTCGTCCACCACCTCGTCCCCCTACACGACCTCCCCCTCGTCGTCCACCTCCTCCAAATGTCCTCACTGGGCCTCCGTCCTCACCACCGCCACCACGACCAACTCCAAACGTCTTCACTGGGCCTCCGTCACCACCTCCACCACNGCCACCACGACCAACGCCAAAGGTCCTCATTGGGCCTCCGTCCCACCGCCACCGGCAGGAGCTGCCGGCCTGAGCGGCGGTCGCCCCTCCGCCTTGCCGTCGCTCTCCGACGCCCCGGCACGGACGTTTGGCGCAGTCCTGGCCGCCACCGCCAGCCAACGCTCCTCCCCCCCGCCGATGATGGCCGCGCCGCCGCCGCAGCAGAAGCAGGAGCCCCTGGCTGTCGCGCCGGTCCTCTCGCGCCGGTCCTGGAGGCGCACCGACGTCCGGCTTGCCGTGGCGGCGGCGGCGACGATGGCGGCAGCGGCGGTGGGAGGAGGAGGGGCGGCACCGGGAAACCGTCGCTTTCGGCCGCGAGTCTTGGGACCGCTCTGCTCCTCTTGCTGCTTGGCCTCTACCTCCTCCACCTCCTTCTCCACCACCTTCTCCTCCTTCTCCTCCACCTTCTCCTCCACCTTCTCCTCCACCTTCTCCTCCACCTTCTCCTCCACCTCCTCCTGCTGCTTGGCTTCCACCTCCTCCTCCTTCTCCTCCTCCACCACCTCCTTCTCCACCTCCTCCACCAGCTTCTTCTCCTCCTCCTTCTCCTTGTCCACCTCCTTGTCCACCTCCTTGTTCACCTCCTTCTCCACCTCCTTCTCCACCTCCTTGTCCACCTCTTGTCCACCTCCTCCACCACCTCCTTCTCNACCTCCAGCTCCTTCTCCTCCTCCTCCACTCCTTCTCCACCTCCTCCACCACCAGCTCTCCTCCACCTCCTCTTCCATCTCCTCTCCACCTCCTCCTCCACCTCCTCCTCCTCCTCCACCTCCATCTCCTTCACCAACACCTCCTCCACCTCCTTCTCCTCCTCCACCACCTCCTTCTCGTCGTAGCCGCAGTCGTCGCATCCGACTCGGCGAGTCCGCGGCCGATCTCCTCCCGACCGTGGNTCTCCTCCACCTCCTCCTCCATCATCTCCACCTCCTCCACCTCCGTCTCCTCCACCTCCACCACCACCTCCTCCTCACCGACGGCCCCAACCAGACCACCGCACCGCGGGCCTCTGCCGCACCCGTCTCCCGGAAGCTCACGGCCCCGCGGCCGACGGCGCGGCCCGTCACCTCGCTCCGGCTAGTCCAGGGCCCCATCGCCTGCCGGCTCACGGCGCCGGCACCACCGCCGGCACCACCGCCGTCGGCTTCTGTCGGAATCGACGCCGCCGCTGCCGCCGGATCTGTTGCTGGCGGCCGCTGCGATTGCTGGGGGGCACGGTGAAGGCAGCGGCGCAGGTGGCCTGCCAGAGGAGGTGGGGAGGGGGAATCATCATCATCACGGTGGCTAGGTGTTAACTACCTCGCCTGGTATACAGGAGGTCGTGGGTTCACTCCCGACCCTGACGATGCCTGCTGTTTCTCTCTCTCATCATCATCATCATCACGGTGGCTAGGAGGTGTTAACTACCTCGGCTGGTCTGCAGGAGGTCGTGGGTTAAATCCTGACCCTGACGACGCCTGCTGCATATTTGGAGTATCTATCTCTCATCATCATCATCATCACGGTGGCTAGGAGGTGTTAACTACCTCGGCTGGTCTGTAAGAGGTCGTGGGTTACATCCTGACACTGACGATGCCTGCTGCTGTATATGTGAAGTCTGCATCTCTCTCTCTCTCATCATCATCATGGTGGCTAGGAGATGTTAACTACCTCGGCTGGCATACAGGAGGTCGTTGGTTCCATCCTGACACTGATGCCTGCTGCTGTATATATGGAGTCTGCGTCTCTCTCTCATCATCACGGTGGCTAGGAGATGTTAACTACCTCGCCTGGTATACAGGTCATGGGTTCGATCCCGACCCTGACGATGCCTGCTGCTGTATATATGGAGTCTGCGTCTCTCTCTCATCATCACGGTGGCTAGGAGATGTTAACTACCTCGCCTGGTATACAGGAGGTCGTGGGTTCCATCCTGACACTGACGATGCCTGCTGCTGTATATATGGAGTCTGCGTCTCTCTCATTATCATCATCACGGTGGCTAGGAGATGTTAACTACCTCGGCTGGTCTGTAAGAGGTCGTGGGTTACATCCTGACACTGACGATGCCTGCTGCTGTATATATGGAGTCTGCGTCTCTCTCTCATCATCACGGTGGCTAGGATGTTAACTACCTCGCCTGGTATACAGGAGGTCGTGGGTTCGATCCCTGACGATGCCTGCTGCTGCATATCTGGAGTCTGCGTTTCTCTCTGTCTCTCTCCGTGGTCGCGTGGATTTTTCTCCGGTTGCTCCGGTCTTTCCCTCCACATTTAGAATCAACGTCACGCGTTCAAGGGCTACAGATCTCAGTGGGGCCTTGCCTGCTCAAACAAACATTACCTTGACAGTACCGCCAACAAANGAAAGATTCCATGGACACGAGCGCTCTCTGTTCACCGATGTGACCATCGCTCCCCGTACGTGCGTCTGTTGAACTTCTTTCAGCACTTTAAGTAGCTAACCGTGTGTGTTGTGTGTCTGCGAGTGTCCGAGTGCCGATGACTGGTACCAGCGGTGTCAAGATCGGCCTCTGTGGAGGAGGCTCGTGAAGGACGCTACTGGGCAGTTGGAGGCAGTCGCCCTCCAACAACAACGGAGGCGGAGGAGCGACGCTCACAACAACGAGCGGAGCGCCGGGTGGCTAAAGCACAGCAAGTTGGCACAGTAGGGGCACAGGTGGTGCATCAGCCAGTCATCTCGGTCATCTCAGTCAGTCGACCCGTGGCACTGCTGGTCTGCCCCGTGACCTCCTGCCAGCGGGCGTTCGACACTTCACGTGGCCTCAAGGTGCACTTGGCCTGGCACAAGCGTCGTGGTGACGTCACCGCCACTTAGTGGCGAATGGCGGTTGTTGTTGTGTCTGAGTGTGTGTGTCTGTGAGTGTCTGAGTGTGTATGTGAGTGTAAAGTGTGTATTAGTGTAGTGTATAGTGTAGTGTATAGTGTAGTGTATAGNGTAGTGTATAGTGTAGTGTAGTGTATAGTGTAGTGTATAGTATATAGTGTAGTGTATAGTGCAGTGTAAAGTGGAGTTATAGTGTAGTGTAGTGTAGTAGAAGTGTATAGTGTAGTGTATAGTATATAGTGTAGTGTATAGTGTAATAGTGTAGTGTATAGTAGTGTATAGTAGTGTAGTGTATAGTGCAGTGTAAAGTGTAGTGTATAGCAGTGTAGTATAAAGTAAAGTGTAGTGTATAGTGTAGTGTATAGTGCTGTGTATAGTAGTGTAGTGTATAGTTAGTGTATAGTGTGGTGTATAGTGTAGTGTATAGTGTAGTGTATAGAGTGTAGTGTATATGGTGTATAGTGTAGTGTAGTGTATAGTGTAGTGTATAGTGTAGTGTATAGTGTAGCATATAGTGTAGTGTATAGTGTAGTGTATAGCTATAGTGTAGTGTATAGCGCAGTGTAAAAAGCATCTGAAAGCACGCGCGATGCCCGCGACCGCCGTTGTTGCAACCGCGGCTCGGCGCACGATCGCTGCCGTTGCCCGGGGGGCGGTGAGATGACGCGAGTCTCACCGGGGCTACCGGCACGCTCTCTGGATGAGCGCCACACTCCGTCCGGCAATGCCGGATGTAGCGGTCGAGGCCGGGGATCGTCACTTGACATTTGAGACAACGGTGGATGTCTTCACCACCGCCACCATCACCAGGGCGACCGCCACCACCATCACCAGGGCGACCGCCACCCCACCATCACCAGNCACCGCCACCACCACCAGCAGCGCCACTAGCATCTTCGTAGTCCATCGCGCTAGCGGGGTCCATCTGCAAACGACGGATCACTGTACACACGTAGTGAAACGTGGTGATCGGAGGTGCGGGTCTGTGAGTCTATGAGTCTCTGTGTGATGAGTCTATGGGTCTCTTTGTGAGTCTATGAGTCTCTGTGCGACGAGTCTGTGGGTCTCTGTGTGGTGAGTCTGTGGGTCTCTGTGTGTGAGTCTTGGGTCTCTGTGTGGCGAGTCTGTGGGTCTCTGTGTGATGAGTCTATGGGTCTCTGTGTGATGAGTCTGTGGGCTCTGTGTGTCTCTGTGGGTCTCTGGTGTCTCTGTGGTCTCTGTGTGGGAGTCTGTGGTTCTTCGTATCTGTGAGTCTGTGTCTATGAGTGTCTGTGTGAGTGTATGGGCCTCTGTGTGTCGAGTTTCCGTGATTCTCTGTGAGTCTCCCTGCGAGGCTCTATGAGTCTCTGTGTCTCTCAAGTCTCTGTGAGACTATGAGTCTGGGAGTCTCTATATGAGTCTCTGTGGGTCTGTGTCTCTACGAGTCTTTGTGTGTCTATGATTCTCTGTCCGAGTTCTGCGCGAGTCAGGGTCTTTGTGTTGTGAGTCTATGAGTCTCTGTATCGTTGAGATCTGTGGGTCTCTGTGTGGTATTTCTCTGTGTGCAATGAGTCTACAAGTCTCTGTCTATGATTCTGTGTCTATGTGTGTATCTATGAGTCTCTGTGCGACGAGTCTGTGGGTCTCTGTGTATGAGTCTCTATGTGTGTCTAGTCTCTGTAGTCTATGAGCTCTGTGTGTCGAGTCTATGGGTCTCTGTGTGTCTGTATGAGTCTCTGTGTGGTGTGTCTGTGGTCTCTTGGCGATGAGTTGTGTGTGTCGAGTCTATGGGTCTGTGTGTGGTGAGTCTATGGGTCTCTGTGTCNTCTAGGTCTCTGTGTGTGAGTCTGTGGTCTCTATGGGAGCNTATCTGCGATCTCTGTGTCTTTGAGTCTCTGTGTGGNTTATNGTGTCTATGTGTCTCTATGGGTTTTGTGTCTCTGTGTGGTGTGTCTGTGTGTNTCTATGGGTATCTGTGTGTCTATGAGTCTGTGTGGTGTGTCTGTGTGTCTCTATGGGTATCNGTGTGTCTATGAGTCTGTGTGTGGTGTGTCTGTGTCTCTATGGGTATCTGTGTGTCTCTATGGGTATCTGCGATTCTCTGTGTGTCTCTATGAGTATCTGTGTGGTGAGTCTCTGCGTGGCTCTATGGGTATGTCTGTGTGTGTCTGTGTGTCTTGTGTGGTGAGTCTGTGTGTCTCTATGGGTATCTGCGAGTCTCTGTGCGAGTCGAGGGCATTCATCCAGCAGCGGATCGACCACGGCCGATTATAGCGCTGCGCGACTGTCAGTTTTACAACAATAATAAAAAGTAGATGTTTTTAACTTCGCAATAACAAAGCATTCGATCCAATTGCTTTGCACATTTTCAATTATTTTAAATTTATACTCTTAGGTTTTTCTATTATTTTTTATTATTTATTTAAAACAATTTTACCGACGTGACTTTACCGGAAAAAAACCTAAGAGTATGAATCCTTGCAAGTCACGAAAGCTTCAAATCTAGAATTATAAAAATGTTGTAGTAGGTTTTTACCCTTTAAACTGGTACAAAACTGACACCTTTATACAAGGCATCATGTTTGCAATAACCACAACACAAGCTGTCAGATGCAAACAAAAAGAAACAACTCTGATAATGATAATAATATGCACTGTACCAGTTTAAAGGGTAAAAACCTACTATTATATTTTGCCACTGGTAAAGGTGTCTCATAGTATTACAATTTTAGATTTAAAGCTTTCGTGACTGCAGGGATTCATCTTCTTGGTTCTTTCGGTAAAGTCACGTAGAAGGAAGTAATAAAATAAAAATAAAATAATTCTCACGACGTTTCGACTAAAGCCGTCCTTCAGGTGCATTGTAGCCGAAACGTCGTGAGAATTATTTTATTTTATTTAAAAAAATTAAA
>WFAB01001445.1:142500-175194 GCA_018977245.1 Lethenteron camtschaticum | reverse complement strand
CGGCCGCCGGCGCCTGCTGCGCCACAGCGCCGTCGCCACGTCCCACCACCGACGCCGTCTCGTCCGCCGCCACCGCCGTGGAAGCGTGCGGCGGCGGCGGCGGCGGCGGCGGCGGCGGCGACGGGCGCAGAAGTTCCGTCGGTTGCGTGCAACTCGCGCCGGCGACAACACCGGCGGCACGGGGAGACGTCCGGCCGCGCGCGGATCGCCGCGACGGTTGCTGGCAACCGGCCGCCGCCGCGCCGGCGGTCGCCATGGCTACGGTCGCCAGGGCGACGGTCGCCACGGCGATGGCGCAGAACCCGTCGCGGTTCCGTGTGGTTATCATCCCGTACCGGCGGGGACGCTGGACCTGCTCGGACTTTTATGAAAGGGATCCGTCCGTGTACCACCACTATCAGCACCAGCACCACCACCACCTCCTGCACCATCAGAATCACCAGCAGCAGCAGCAGCATCATCACGGCGCCGTGGCCAATCACATCAGCGTCATCGACTGCGACGTCGCTGCCTTCCGCCGCCTGTCTCTGCCCACCGAGACAGAGACATCGCTGGCGCAGCAGGAGCAGCAGCTGGCGCAGCAGCAGCAGCAGCAGGAGCAGCAGCAGCAGCAGCAGGAGCAGCAGCAGCAGGAGCAGCAGCAGCAGCAGCAGGAGCAGCTGCAGCAGCAGGAGCAGCAGCAGCAGCAGAGTGACGGACAGGTGTACGGGTTGAGTCAGAGTCTGTCTTTGGACGGGGAAGATGAGAGGTGAGGAGGGGTTAAGCGGTTGTTGTGTCTTTGTGTGTGTGTCTGTGTGTCTGTGTGTGTGTCTTTGTGTGTGTGTACTGTGTGTGTGTCTGTGTGTGTCTGTGTGTGTGTCTGTGTGTGTCTGTGTGTGTGTGTCTGTGTGTGTGTATGTCTGTATGTGTGTGTGTCTGTGTGTGTCTGTGTGTGTGTGAATGTATGTGTGTCTGTGTGTGTGTGTGTCTGTGTGTGTGTGTCTGTGTGTGTGTCTGTGTGTGTGTGTCTGTGTCTGTGTGTGTCTTTGTGTGTGTGTCTGTGTGTGTGTGTACGTGTGTCTTTGTGTGTGTGTGTCTGTGTGTGTGTCTGTGTGTGTGTCTGTGTGTGTGTCTGTGTGTGTGTGTGTGTGTCTGTGTGTGTGTCTGTGTGTGTGTCTTTGTGTGTGTGTCTGTGTGTGTGGTGTCTGTGTGTGTCTGTGTGTGTGTCTGTGTTTGTGTCTGTGTGTGTCTGTGTGTGTTTGTGTGTTTGTGTGTGTGTGTCTGTGTGTGTGTGTGTCTGTGTGTCTGTGTGTGTGTGTCTGTGTTTGTGTGTGTGTCTGTGTGAATGTGTGTCTGTGTGTGTGTCTGTGTGTGTGTGAATGTGTTTCTGTGTAGTGTTTGTGTGCGTGTCTGTGTGCTACCAACCCGGTGACCCAAGTTCAATTCCCGCTCACGCCAACACCAGTGACGATTATCCAAACCGGTCCTGGGCCTCCCTAGGTCGACTCAGGCTCAAATGAGTACCTGGTGAGATGTACAAATATCGCCATGAGGGAGACAAAGGCGGCCGGGCGTGGTGCTGGCCACCCACCCTCATGTGCCATTCCTGCCTTCATAGGTGCTCGCTAACAGCACTTGCCTCAACAGTATGCTAAGGCTATACGGGGGATCTTTGTGTGTGATGGGTGTACATACGTGTGTGTGTTGGAAGTGGTGGCATTCCGTGGTAAGGATCTGGTGGTCCCCCTCTTTAAGAAGGGGGACCGCACGACTATAACAACTACAGGGGCAGCTGACTCCAGGAAAGGTCTGGCAAGGATGATTCAACGTCGCCTCCAGGCACGCTGAGGAGAGGCTTGCGGAGCCCCAATGCGTACCCGGCTGGGTACGGGTACCCGTTTGCGACCCTGGTGCGGCCGGGTACGGGTACGGGTAGGCCGTGAGTCACTGGTGAGTCACCGTTTGTCACTCATTTCCCAACGTCTTGTCTCTTCTCACAATTCAAGTTCCTAGAATCAACCCACCCGCGCCTGCAACATGGCTTCATCCCAGAGGTCGCAATCAGGTACCCGAAGCCGGGACGGGTAGGGTACGGGTTACGGCCGGGTACGGATAGGGTAGCCGTTTGCTAAGTCCCTGGTGCGGCCGGGTACGGGTAAGGAACAAAACCCGCGACCTCCTGAGATTAGGCCTGGGTTCGAGCCCCCGGTGTAGCCTGTAAGAGACTGTGTACCAGGCGAGGTAGTTAACATCTCCTAGGCACTGTGGTTGAGAGGGGGGGGGGGCGGCTGTGTCTGTGTGTGTGGTGTCCCGTGCAGTGCCTCTGGTGTCAGCGTGGTGGCCATCGACAAAAAGATTGAGCAGGCGATGGTGAGGAGCACTCACGGCACAGCCACTCCAGCCACGCCGGCAACACCAAACTACCGCAGCACGAGCCGCACCAACCACACTCACCACACTCACCGGCAACACTCACCACACTCACCACACTCACCACACTCGCAACACTCACCACACTCACCACACTCACCACACTAGCGACATTCACCACACTCACCACACTCACCACACTAGCGACATTCACCACACTCACCACACTCACCACACTAGCAACATTCACCACACTCACCACACTCACCACACTAGCGACATTCACCACACTCACCACACTCACCACACTAGCAACATTCACCACACTCACCACACTCACCACACTAGCAACACTCACCACACTCACCACACTCACCACACTCACCACACTAGCGACATTCACCACACTCACCACACTCACCACACTACATTCACCACACTCACCACACTCACCACACTCGCCACACTCACCACACTCACCACACTCGCCACACTCACCACACTAGCGACATTCACCACGCTCACCACACTAGCAACATTCACCACACTCACCACACTCACCACACTAGCAACATTCACCACACTCACCACACTCACCACACTAGCAACATTCACCACACTCACCACACTCACCACACTAGCGACATTCACCACACTCACCACACTCACCACACTAGCAAAATTCACCACACTCACCACACTCACCACGCTAGCGACATTCACCACACTCACCACACTCACCACACTCACCACACTCACCACACTAGCAACATTCACCACACTCACCACACTCACCACACTAGCAACATTCACCACACTCACCACACTCACCACACTAGCAACATTCACCACACTCACCACACTCACCACACTCACCACACTCACCGCACTAACCATACACAACACACTAGCAACATTCACCACACTCACCACACTCACCACACTAGCAACATTCACCACACTCACCACACTCACCACACTAGCGACATTCACCACACTCACCACACTCACCACACTCACCACACTAGCAACATTCACCACACTCACCACACTCACCACACTAGCAACATTCACCACACTAACCACACTCACCACACTCACCACACTCACCGCACTAACCATACACAACACACTAGCAACATTCACCACACTCACCACACTCACCACACTAGCAACATTCACCACACTCACCACACTCACCACACTAGCGGCATTCACCACACTCACCACACTCACCACACTAGCGACATTCACCACACTCACCACACTAGCAACACTCACCACACTAGCAACATTCACCACACTCACCACACTAGCGACATTCACCACACTCACCACACTCACCACACTAGCGACATTCACCACACTCACCACACTCACCACACTAGCAACATTCACCACACTCACCACACTCACCACACTCGCAACATTCACCACACTAACCACACTCGCAACATTCACCACATTCACCACACTCACCACACTCACCACACTAGCAACATTCACCACACTCACCACACTAGCAACATTCACCACACTCACCACACTCACCACACTAGCAACATTCACCACACTCACCACACTAGCAACATTCACCACACTCACCACACTCACCACACTCACCACACTAGCAACATTCACCACACTCACCACACTCACCACACTAGCGACATTCACCACACTCACCACACTCACCACACTAGCAACACTCACCACACTAGCAACATTCACCACACTCACCACACTCACGACATTCACCACACTCACCACACTCACCACACTAGCGACATTCACCACACTCACCACACTAGCAACATTCACCACACTCACCACACTCACCACGCTCACCGCACTAGCAACATTCACCACACTCACCACACTCACCACACTCACCACACTAGCAACATTCACCACACTCACCACACTCACCACACTAGCAACATTCACCACACTCACCACACTCACCACACTCACCACACTAGCAACATTCACCACACTCACCACACTCACCACACTAGCAACATTCACCACACTCACCACACTCACCACACTAGCAACATTCACCACACTCACCACACTCACCACACTCACCACACTAGCGACATTCACCACACTAGCGACATTCACCACACTCGCCACACTCACCACACACACTCACNACACTCACTCACCACACTCACCACACTCGCCACACTCACCACCACTCACCACACTCACCACACTCACCACACTAGCAACATTCACCACACTCACCACACTCACCACACTAGCAACATTCACCACACTCACCACACTAGCAACATTCACCACATTCACCACACTAGCAACATTCACCACACTCACCACACTAGCAACACTCACCACACTCACCACACTCACCACAGTAGCGACATTCACCACACTCACCACACTCACCACACTAGCGACATTCACCACACTCACCACACTCACCACACTAGCGACATTCACCACACTCACCACACTCACCACGCTAGCGACATTCACCACACTCACCACACTCACCACACTAGCGACATTCACCACACTCACCACACTCACCACGCTCACCGCACTAGCAACATTCACCACACTCACCACACTCACCACACTCACCACACTAGCAACATTCACCACACTCACCACACTAGCAACATTCACCACACTCACCACACTCACCACACTAGCAACATTCACCACACTCACCACACTCACCACATAGCGACATTCACCACACTCACCACACTCACCACGCTAGCAACATTCACCACACTCACCACACTACCACACTCACCACACTAGCAACATTCACCACACTCACCACACTCACCACACTCACCACACTCACCACACTAGCGACATTCACCACACTCACCACACTCACCACACTAGCGACATTCACCACACTCACCACACTCACCACGCTAGCGACATTCACCACACTCACCACACTAGCAACATTCACCACACTCACCACACTCACCACGCTCGCAACATTCACCACACTCACCACACTCACCACACTCACCACACTAGCAACATTCACCACACTCACCACACTAGCAACATTCACCACACTCACCACACTCACCACACTAGCAACATTCACCACACTCACCACACTAGCGACATTCACCACACTCACCACACTCACCACGCTAGCAACATTCACCACACTCACCACACTCACCACACTCACCACACTAGCAACATTCACCACACTCACCACACTCACCACACTAGCAACATTCACCACACTCACCACACTCACCACACTCACCACACTAGCAACATTCACCACACTCACCACACTCACCACACTCGCAACATTCACCACGCTCACCACACTAGCAACATTCACCACACTCACCACACTCACCACACTCGCAACATTCACCACACTCACCACACTCACCACGCTAGCAACATTCACCACACTCACCACACTCACCACACTAGCAACATTCACCACACTCACCACACTCACCACACTCGCAACATTCACCACATCACCACACTCATCACGCTAGCAACATTCACCACACTCACCACACTCACACACTCACCACACTAGCAACATTCACCACACTCACCACACTCACCACACTAGCAACATTCACCACACTCACCACACTCACCACACTCACCACACTCACCGCACTAGCAACATTGACCACACTCACCACACTCACCACACTAGCAACATTCACCACACTCACCACACTCACCACACTAGCAACATTCACACACTCACCACACTAGCAACATTCACCACACTCACCACACTCACCACACTCACCACACTCACCACACTAGCAACATTCACCACACTCACCACACTCACCACACTAGCGGCATTCACCACACTCACCACACTCACCACACTCACCACACTAGCGACATTCACCACACTCACCACACTAGCAACACTCACCACACTAGCAACATTCACCACACTCACCACACTCACCACGCTCACCGCACTAGCAACATTCACCACACTCACCACACTCACCACACTCACCACACTAGCAACATTCACCACACTCACCACACTAGCAACATTCACCACACTCACCACACTCACCACACTCACCACACTAGCAACATTCACCACACTCACCACACTAGCAACACTCACCACACTAGCAACATTCACCACACTCACCACACTCACCACGCTCACCGCACTAGCAACATTCACCACACTCACCACACTCACCACACTAGCAACATTCACCACACTCACCACACTAGCAACATTCACCACAACTCACCACACTCACCACACTCACCACACTAGCAACACTCACCACACTCACCACACTCACCACACTAGCAACATTCACCACACTCACCACACTCACCACACTAGCAACATTCACCACACTCACCACACTAGCAACATTCACCACATTCACCACACTAGCAACATTCACCACACTCACCACACTAGCAACACTCACCACACTCACCACACTCACACAGTAGCGACATTCACCACACTCACCACACTCACCACACTCACCACACTCACCACACTAGCGACATTCACCACACTCACCACACTCACCACACTAGCGACATTCACCACACTCACCACACTCACCACGCTAGCGACATTCACCACACTCACCACACTCACCACACTAGCGACATTCACCACACTCACCACACTCACCACGCTCACGCGCACTAGCAACATTCACCACACTCACCACACTCACCACACTCACCACACTAGCAACATTCACCACACTCACCACACTAGCAACATTCACCACACTCACCACACTCACCACACTAGGAACATTCACCACACTCACCACACTCACCACATAGCGACATTCACCACACTCACCACACTCACCACGCTAGCAACATTCACCACACTCACCACACTCACCACACTCACCACACATTCACCACACTCACCACACTCACCACACTCACCACACTCACCACACATTCACCACACTCACCACACTCACCACACTAGCGACATTCACCACACTCACCACACTCACCACGCTAGCGACATTCACCACCTCACCACACTCACCACACTAGCGACATTCACACACACTCACCACACTCACCACGCTCACCGCACTAGCAACATTCACCACACTCGCCACACTCACCACACTCACCACACTAGCAACATTCACCACACTCACCACACTAGCAACATTCACCACACTCACCACACTCACACACTAGCAACATTCACCACACTCACCACACTCACCACACTAGCGACATTCCCACACTCACCCACACTCCACCACGCTAGCAACATTCACCACACTCACACAACTCACACACTCACCACACTAGCAACATTCACCACACTCACCACACTCACACACACTAGCACATTCACCACACTCACCACACTCACCACACTAGCACATTCACCACACTCACCACACTCACCACACTCGCAACATTCACCACGCTCAACCACACACTCACCACACTAGCAACATTCCCACACTCACCACACTCACACACTCGCAACATTCACCACACTCACCACACTCACCACGCTAGCAACATTCACCACACTCACCACACTCACACACTAGCAACATTCACCACACTCACCACACTCACCACACTCGCAACATTCACCACACTCACCACACTCATCACGCTAGCAACATTCACCACTCACCACACTCACCACACTCACCACACTAGCAACATTCACCACACTCACCACACTCACCACACTAGCAACATTCACCACACTCACCACACTCACACCACACTCACCACACTCACCGCACTAGCAACATTGACCACATCACCACACTCACCACACTAGCAACATTCACCACTCACACACACTCACCACATAGCTACATCATTCCACCACACTCACCACAGCAGGCGGACGAGGAGCCGGGTCGGTCGAAGCAGGAGCAGCGGCCGAAGCGGAGGCCGAAGCAGCGGCGGCAGCGACGGTCGTCGTTGTTGCTGTTGTTGTTGTTGCAGCAGCAGCAACGTCGACGGTCGTCATTGTTGTTGTTGCAGCAGCAGCAGCATTTGTAAACGCTGCCGATGGCCGCGGTGGTTGTGCGAGCGAAGGTTCCGCGGTCCACTGCTGCTGCTGCTGCTGCTGCTCGTGGTGGTTGTTGTTGTTGTTGTCCAGATGACTGTGCTGCTGCTGGTTGTTGTCCAAATGACTGTGCTGCTGCTGCTGCTGGTTGTTGTCCAGATGACTGTGCTGCTGCTGGTTGTTGTCCAAATGACTGTGCTGCTGCTGCTGTTGCTGGTTGTTGTCCAGATGACTGTGCTGCTGCTGCTGCTGCTGGTTGTTGTCCAGATGACTGTGCTGCTGCTGCTGGTGGTGGTGGTGGTGGTTGTTGTCCAGATGACTGTGCTGCTGCTGCTGGTGGTGGTGCTGGTTGTTGTCCAGATGACTGTGCTGCTGCTGCTGCTGCTGATTCTGTTGCTGCAGCTGCCGCGACTGCTGCAGCTGCCGAAGATCCGGCGTCCGCGACTCTCCACCGTGCCCCGTCTTCCTCTCCTCCTCCTGCTGCTGCTCCGTCGTGGCGCCACCCTCCCCCTCGGCCCCCCGCGGCGACGCGGCCGCCACCCCCGCGACGCTGGCGCACGACGCAGGCCGCAGCGCCACCACCACGCTGGTGACCTGGAAGCGGCTCTTCTTGCCGAGACGAGCAGCGGCCGGAGCAGCGGTCATTTCGGACGGCGCGGCGACGACGGCGGTGACGACGGCGGTGACGACGGTGACGGAGGGTGGTGGTGGTGGTGAGGAGGTGGGACCTCTCTGGATTCTCCGGGATCCATCGAGGAGAAGGGCGAAGACGGGAGCTGCGGTGAAGTCTGGGCCAGATTTTCTATCGGCTGTGCGGGACTAGACGGACGGACGGACAGGCAGACGGACGGACAGGCAGACGGACGGACAGGTAGACGGACAGGCAGACGGGTGGGTGGGAGAGAGGGACAGGAGGTGGTCAAGGTTGACGCATCGCTACAAAGGGAGATATACACGCAGGGTGGAGACATCAACATCAGGGTTGATCTAATATTTACGCATATTATTATTACCGACAACATTATCGACACACGATGTTACGAGAAACGTGCTTCGTCGATGCATCAATGAATATTGACTGTTGCCGACAGCAGCCCGTCCCGAACAGGGGAATGGTTGGTCTCTATAGAGGCACTACTCTACACTACGCACTACTCTACACTACGCACTACTCTACACTACGCACTACTAGTGTATAGTAGTGCGTAGTGTATAGTAGTGTGTAGTGTATAGTAGTGTAGTGTATAGTAGTGTATAGTAGTGTGTAGTGTATCGTAGTGTAGTGTATAGTAGTGTATAGTAGTGTATAGTAGTATATAGTAGTGTGTAGTGTATAGTGTGTGTAGTGTATAGTTGTAGTGTATAGTAGTGTAGTGTATAGTAGTGTGTAGTGTATAGTAGTGTAGTGTACACTACTATACACTACACACTACTATACACTACACACTACTCTACACTAGACACTACTAGTGTATAGTAGTGTGTAGTGTATAGTAGTGTATAGTAGTGTGTAGTGTATAGTAGTGTGTAGTGTATAATAGTAGTGTGTAGTGTAGTGTATAGTAGTGTGTAGTGTATAGTAGCGTAGTGTATAGTAGTGTATAGTGTATAGTAGTGTGTAGTGTACAGCAGTGTAGTGTATAGTAGTGTAGTGTATAGTAGTGGTAGTGTATAGTAGGTGTAGTGTATAGTATGTGTAGTGTATAGTAGTGTAGTGTATAGTAGTGTAGTGTATAGTAGTGTAGTGTATAGTAGTGTATAGTATGTAGTGTATAGTAGTGTAGTGTATAGTAGTGTATAGTAGTGTAGTGTATAGTAGTGTGTAGTGTATAGTGTAGTATATAGTAGTGTAGTGTATATGTATAGTGTGAGTGTATATGTAGTATAGTAGNGTGGTGTATAGTAGTGTATAGCATATGTGTAGTGTATAGTGTGTGTAGTGTATAGTNGTGTAGTGTATAGTAGTGTAGTGTGTGTAGTAGTGTGTAGTGTATAGTAGTGTAGTGTATAGTAGTGTGTGTGTGTAGTGTGTAGTGTATAGTGTGTAGTGTATAGTGTGCGTAGTGTATAGTAGTGTGTGTATAGTGTATAGTAGTGTAGTGTATAGTAGTGTAGTGTATGTAGTGTATAGTAGTGTAGTGTATGTAGTGTAGTGTATAGTAGTGTGTAGTGTATAGTAGTGTATGTAGTGTAGTGTATAGTAGTTGTAGTGTATAGTAGTGTAGTGTATAGTAGTGTAGTGTATAGTTGTATAATGTNGTGTGTGTGTAGTGTATATTATACAACAGTGTGTAGTGTAGTGTATATAGTGTGTATAGTTGTATAGNGTGTAGTGTAGTGTGTGTGTATAGTGGTAGGTATNGTGTGNAGTGTATAGTAGGTGAGTGTATAGTAGTGTAGTGTATAGTAGTGTGNAGTGTATAGTAGTGTGTGATAGTGTGCGAGTCTAGGTATAGTAGTGTGAGTGTATAGTGTGTAGTGTATAGTAGTGTAGTGTATAGTAGTGCGTAGTGTACAGTGTGTGTAGTGTACAGTAGTGTAGTGTATAGTAGTGTGTAGTGTATAGTAGTGTAGTGTATAGTAGTGTAGTGTATAGTAGTGTAGTGTATAGTGTGTGTGTGTATAGTAGTGTGTGTGTAGTGTAGTGTATAGTAGTGTGTGTATGTAGTGTAGTGTATAGTAGTAGTGTATAGTAGTGTGTAGTGTATAGTAGTGTATAGTAGTGTAGTGTATAGTGTGTAGTGTATAGTGTGTGTGTATGTGTGCGAGTGTACAGTGTGTGTAGTGTATAGTAGTGTGTAGTGTATAGTAGTGTAGTGTTAGTAGTGTAGGTATAGTAGTAGTGTAGTGAGAGTGTAGTGTATAGTAGTGTAGTGTACAGTAGTGCGTAGTGTATAGTAGTGTGTAGTGTAAGTAGTGAGTGTATAGTAGTAGTGTAGTGTAAAGTGCAGTGTATAGTAGTGTAGTGTATAGTGTAGTGTATAGTAGTGTAGTGTATAGTAGTGTGAGTGTATAGTAGGTAGTGTATAGTAGTGAAGTACTCTTGAAGACGCTTGGACACCGTAGTAAGGCACACGTATTTATTTACACAATGTCGTACAGCACTGGAGGGGTGTATCGGCCCCCTCACCCGTATAACTGGGAATACACCTCTAGCTAGCCTTCCTACCCGAGTCCTCCACTAACGGGCTAGGGAGGCTGTCTGGCCCAACACTGGTCAGTCGGGCTACGGTACCCGGAGTCCCAGAGGACTAACTCTGGTTCCGGGACCACGCCACTGGCTCCAGCCTGCGCTGCCCTTACAAGGGCGGCGTCCCAGGGGAGTCCAGGGCCTATCTGGCCGGTCTTCCGTCTTCCCTTAATTACTCCAAGACTCAACCCGAGCTCTCTGGCTCATCCCTTTTTGTACCCCCTAGAGGATCGAAACCCCCTCACGCCGTCCGGTGCGGACGTCGTTGCGGCACCACCCGTGTACTCACGGAGTCCCCGCCCACTGTGTTTGTTATCCGTTAGCTCCTATGCAAACAGCCCTACACAAACAGCCCTACATCACCCCCCCCCTGTACAGCTCGCAGCCGTCCCGGCTGCAACAACTTCAATAAAGGTTAATTAACCCCTGGATCCCCGCGTGTGCCTCAAAAAAACGTTTTAACGATAACATGAAGGGAACAACAACAACAACAACAACAACCCACAAACCCCGAAGGGAACAATCCGACGCACCCCCCTGAATAAATACGAATTCCGTAAGAGCGACGTATATACAGGTTTAGCAGGGAACCCTAGCACACATGCAACACAACAAAAATGTGGCAGGAGCTCCCACCGACGCAGCACCCCGCAACCGTACACAAGAGAATTAAGTGTTCTTCCAATGCATCATAAGAGTCTGCGCATTTTTGCGCGCGTCCTTGCTGCAGGCCCGTCACACGGGGCAACCCCGGATGGCGGACCGGCCGGTGGCAGTTGTTCATTCCGTATTGAGTCCGCGTTTGACGTCGCGAGACCCTCGGCATCCCTCGCAGCGGTAGGTGGGTGCGAGCCCGTCAATCCCGGTGCACCTGTGGGCGGGACAGCCGGCGACACGTCAGGCGAGGGCAGCAAGGACGGACCCTTTGAGTCGGCCGACCCCCACATGTTTGGCCACGCGTGTGTGGAGTGGGGCCTCGCACCGCAACGAATGGTTTTAGTCTCGAGGGTGCACAAACCACCGGCGCTTCCCCCATTTGATGCGAACACACTGAGGCCGCAGAACCTCGACCACCTCTACAGGACCCCTCCACGGCCGCGCCAGTTTAGGGGATGTTGCGAGTGGTACCTGGGGCAGTGCAGCCATGCCCTGTCCCCGGCTTCCACTGCAGCACGTGCGCGCGACCCAGTCTGAGGCGCTCATTTGCTTTTTGACGCTGTTCTGAATTTAGCATGGCAGCATCCCGTGCCTCAGTCAATTTTTCAAGGTTGAATTTGACATGGTCAATTAATTTTGTTTTACCCAGTGGTGTGGGGATCTGCAGCTGCGCCCGAATGGGTGGGTCAGGGTCGCGCCCATACATGAGGAAGAATGGTGAAAATCCCGTTGCAGCATGGGGGCCAATCTGTATGCTGCCAAGACCCCTTGGATTTTCAAGTCCCAATCAGTCTGTGAGTCCGAAACCTGCTGTGATAACATAGACGAGATGGTGCGATGCAGACGCTCGACCATCCCGTCAGTTTGCGGGTGATAGGGGAAGTACGAATCTTTTTTGTTCCTAGGAGCTCACAAACCTGTTGGAGGAGTTTTCCGGAAAAATTTCTACCCTGGTCGGTCAGCAGCCGCTCCGGGGCACCTTTGTCCATGACATAGCCTTGGACAAAGGCGTCGACGATGGCTGCTGCCGACTGATTGGCCAGGGGCCAGGCCATAGGCCAGCGCGTAAAGTACTCGACCCCGGTTAACAAATATCTATTACCCCTAGGGGTGGCGGGGAATGGGCCCAGAATATCCAGCGCGACAAGTTCGTTTACTCTGGAGACCCTGATAGACTGCAAGGGCGGGTTTGATTCTCGTGCTGGTGGTTTTCGCTGTGCACACCGCGGGCATGAAGCCAACAGATCTGAGACATCCCTGTCATGCCTTGCCAAAAGAAATCACGCTGGAGCAAGGCGAGGGTCTTTTGGGTACCCAGGTGGAGGAGGCGCTCATGAGCAGCCCACACCACCCTACCCCGTAAGCCCGAAGGGACCACCAGCCGGTGTCGGTGGGATTTTCCGTCCCAGTGCAACAGCAACCCCGCGTGCATTTCCCATGCGTCGGCATCACCCGATCCCCGCCCTGCCTCCCCGGCGCGACGACGCAACGCGAGGAGGGAGGTATCCTCCATCTGGAGGCGCCCCCATTCCTGAATGTGCAAACCCAGCAGGGAATCTTTCCCTTGTTGTTCAATAGAATTCGGAACAACTGTCCCGCCGTCGGCGGCGGCCGCAAGGCCCGGAACCGACACGTCCCCTGCTGGCTTGCAACGTCCCGACCCCAGGAGGCACGCACATTCCGAGGTGGTTGGCATGCGCGACAGAGCGTCCGCGTTGGTGTGGCGAACGCCCTTACGGTATGTGGTGTCAAAATCAAAATCCTGGAGGATCTCCAACCATCGGGACAATTGTCCCGATGGCTGTTGAACTCGCAGGGCGTACTGCAGTGCCGCATGATCTGTGCGGACGGTGAAACGCCGACCGTACAGATATGGGCGATACTGTTGGATGAAATAGACAATTGCCAACAGTTCTCTGCGGGTGACACAATATCTTTGCTCTGCTTGAGACAACACCCGACTGCCGTACGCAACCACCCGTTCGACGCCGTCAACCACCTGGGAAAGCACGCCCCCAATACCCGTGTTGCTCGCATCGGTGTCGAGCAGAAACGGCTTTGAAAAATCGGGTAGATCAAGGGAGGAGCTTTTACCAGGGCGTCCCGAAGGGAGCAAAAAGCAGCCTCCTCCTCTTGACCCCAGTGGAACCGAACCCCTTTTGATGTTAATGCGTGTAGGGGTTTGGCAATTGTTGCAAAGTCGGCGACGAACCGTCTGTAATATGACGCGAAGCCGACGAAACTCCTGACCTCTCCCACCGAGGTGGGAGTCGGCCAGGAGCTGACACACTGCGTTTGGCGGGATCGGTAGCAATACCCGAGCGCCCTACGATGTGGCCCAAATAACGCACGGAATCGCGTAACAATGACACTTTTGGGGCTTGAACTTCAAATTAGCAGCCCGCATCTTTAGGAAAACCGCCCGCAACCTCTGGAGATGTTCGTCAAAAGTTTTAGCGAAGACAATAACATCATCCAAATAAATCAGGCACGACTCCATTGCAATCCAGCCAAAACCAATTCCATCAAACGTTGGAAGGTTGCCGGCGCTGAGTGTAAGCCCATCGGCAACCGGTTGAATTGGAACAGGCCGTGCGGTGTACGGAAAGCAGTTTTAGGTTTCGATTCATCATCCAGAGGAAGCTGCCAGAATCCCGAAAGTAAATCCAGCGTGGAGAAGAATCGCGCTCCGCCAAGGCGTCCAGCGATTCGTCCATCCGTGGGAGCGGGTATGCGTCGGCAACCGAAATTTTGTTAAGGCGCCGAAAATCAACGCAAAACCGCAACGAGCCGTCCTGCTTTTTAACCAGGACGATCGGCGCTCCCCAAGGGCTGGTAGAGGGAGAAATAATGTCGGCGGCTAACATGTCATCAACAGCCAATTTGACATGGTCCTTTTCGGCGGGACTCAACCGAAACGGATTTTGGCGAATTGGCGCGCTGTCACCCGTGTCAATATGGTGACGCAGCAGATGAGTACAACCCAAATCGTATTTATTCCGACTAAAAACGTCGGAAAATTCCTGCAGTAGCGATCTAAGCTGTTGGCGCTCT
Organism: Lethenteron camtschaticum; assembly: GCA_018977245.1. Taxonomy (NCBI): domain Eukaryota; kingdom Metazoa; phylum Chordata; class Hyperoartia; order Petromyzontiformes; family Petromyzontidae; genus Lethenteron; species Lethenteron camtschaticum. The sequence continues at coordinate 159,880 of WFAB01001445.1, read as the reverse complement.
GAATTTGACAGGTCCGTCGATCCCGCACAAAGCGCGTCGAGCCACCCGTCATCGCTGTCCGAATGTGGGTGCAGTCGGGCGGCGGTGCCGACATGATTCGCAACCGGTTCCTCGCAGGCATCGGCGTCGCGTGCGCAAGCACCGTCCCTCGAGGAACTACAACAGGTTGCGATCCCACATTGAGGACCGCGATGAAAGGGTCCCCATCTCCCCTCACGACGGTCAGGGCCGGAATCAAATGCGGTCCACTAACCCCGGCCCTAGACGGTCCAACAGGATTCTCTGGGCCCCGATGCCCTCTGCGAAGGGCCGACGAAGTCTTAGAGGCACTAACATCTGAGCTCCCGGCGGCACACGAACCGTTTCAACGACGGACGCTGGTATAGTTACGAACGCCGTCCGAATCACAGAAGGGGAGGGTAAAAACGCCATGCGCCGTCCGACGGGAGCTCAATGCATCCCTGGTCTATTAAAATACGGATCGGCATTTTACCAAGAAGTCCGTCCCCAGCAGGCACGGAACCGCCAGCGAGGAGGAAACAAAAATCGGGCCTGATAATTTGATATCCCCGATACAAATTTGCGCTCGAATCTGTCCAATGATGCCAAGGGAGCCCCCGTTCGCCGCATAGAATGGGACATTAACTGGCAGTAAGGGACGGCTTTGGACAGGTAAAATGTTGTAAATCAATTCGGAAATAATGGTCGCCGATGCCCCCGTGTCAACCAGGATGCGTACCTCAACCCCGTCAATATGTCCCACGACGGCCGACGACCCTGATGATGCGGCCACAACGCGATGGGCCAACGCGGACCACTGCCCGGGCTCGATTCGAGTCCCCACAGTGGTACGCGCCGGCCCGTCGCGATGCAACGTCGTCCCCCATTCGTTGCGATGCGAGAGTGTGCGACAGGTGTGTGTGTTGGCCAAACATGTGTGGTGTCGCGACTCGCCGGATCATGTTGATGGAGCTTGGGAGGAGGAGGAGGCCCGGCGTCCTGGCGAGGCGTCGTCCCGCGCTGTCGGGGAGAGCGGCACCCCGAGGCGACATGGCCCCGGACGCCGCAGTTCGACCCATCCCGGCCCGGCCGTGCTCCCGTCCCCTGCTGCCGACGATGGTTGACGGCGAAGACCTCCTCCGCCGGGAGGGTGGCTGCCGCCACCGCACGCCCAGCCGCTGCCCTGCTGGCCTTCCGCCGCTGCGACAGCAGGTTGGCGTGGAGGAGTCGCGCCGCTTGTAGAGAAGTCATCTCTGTATCCTCCTGTGCCACGACGGCGATGTCCAGGTCGTCTGCCAGCAGGAGGATTTTCTCAGTCACCATGGCGTCGACCCCGTCCTCGTCCATGCGAGGAAAGGCTGTCTTGGCCAACGCCAGGAGACTTGTTCTGTATGCCAGCGGCGACTCCTTCGCGCCCGCTGGCGGTCGTAGAACTGCTGCCTACACTCCGCGGAAGGCCCGTAGACCCCGGCCAGCAGCTGCAGCGCCATCGGTAGCGTAGAGCGCTTCTCCTTCGCGCTGATGTGAGGGCGGCGAGCGCGTCGCCGTCGAGGAGCGCCGGCAGCGCGCAGAGAGCTTCAGCATCTGTCCATTTGGCCATTTCTTGGTGGGCGAGGAAGCGTCTCTGGAAGCCGCCCCAGTCGCCCTCTGCGCCCACAAATTCTTTAAGCGGAGGCAGTCTTTGGTGCAGCGCAGCGGTTGCCGTGGAGTCCCGCGGGCTGCTGTCTCCCCGACTCGGCTGTGTCTCGGCGCGAACGGCAGATGGTATCGCCTGTCGCAGCCTTGATGACGCGCCCTCCTCCGTCGTTGACGCGGCAGCCCCAGCGCGGCCGATGTCGGACCCGAGGTTGAGGTTGGCCACGCCCCTAGCGGTCGCCGCGTCGATGGCGGGAAATTCAAAGTTTGAATCTTCGGAAATGGCGGGAAGGCGCTCCGGACGCCGGCTCCCCTCGCCCCGCGGTGGACCACCAGCCCCCAGCCGCGTGATGTTTTCCAGCGTGGCGGCAGCGGCGTAGAGCAGTTCAGCCAGCCTCTCGTGAGCCAGCCTCAGCTCGTCTGTCCGCGGCTCCTCTTCATGCCGACGCTCCGGTAAGAACGCGTCCGGCCCCGGCTGCACGTTGTCTTGTTGAGCCATCTCGGGCTCGACAATTTCGGCGGCGTCTTCCATTTGTTGTACTTTGGCCCGAGCTGATTGGCGCGTGTCCATGTTCGTGGTTCTTCTGACGCCAGATGAAGTACTCTTGAAGACGCTTGGACACCGTAGTAAGGCACACGTATTTATTTACACAATGTCGTACAGCACTGGAGGGGTGTATCGGCCCCCTCACCCGTATAACTGGGAATACACCTCTAGCTAGCCTTCCTACCCGAGTCCTCCACTAACGGGCTAGGGAGGCTGTCTGGCCCGACACTGGTCAGTCGGGCTACGGTACCCGGAGTCCCAGAGGACTAACTCTGGTTCCGGACCACGCCACTGGCTCCAGCCTGCGCTGCCCTTACAAGGGCGGCGTCCCAGGGGGAGTCCAGGGCCTATCTGGCCGGTCTTCCGTCTTCCCTTAATTACTCCAAGACTCAACCCCGAGCTCTCTGGCTCATCCCTTTTTGTACCCCCTAGAGGATCGAAACCCCCCTCACGCCGTCCGGTGCGGACGTCGTTGCGGGCACCACCCCGTGTACTCACGGAGTCCCCGCCCACTGTGTTTGTTATCCGTTAGCTCCTATGCAAACAGCCCTACACAAACAGCCCTACATAGGTAGTGTATAGTAGTGTAGTGTGTGTAGTAGTGTGTAGTGTATAGTAGTGTAGTGTATAGTAGTAGTGTAGTGTATAGTAGTGTGTAGTGTATAGTAGTGTAGTGTACAGTAGTGCGTAGTGTATAGTAGTGTGTAGTGTATAGTAGTGTAGTGTATAGTAGTAGTGTAGTGTAAAGTGCAGTGTATAGTAGTGTAGTGTATAGTGTAGTGTATAGTAGTGTAGTGTATAGTAGTAGTGTATAGTAGTGTAGTGTATAGTAGTGTAGTGTACAGTAGTGCGTAGTGTATAGTAGTGTGTAGTGTATAGTAGTGTAGTGTATGGTAGTGTAGTGTATAGTAGTAGTGTAGTGTATAGTAGTGTGTAGTGTATAGTAGTGTAGTGTACAGTAGTGCATAGTGTATAGTAGTGTGTAGTGTATAGTAGTGTAGTGTATAGTAGTAGTGTAGTGTAAAGTGCAGTGTATAGTAGTGTAGTGTATAGTGTAGTGTATAGTAGNGTAGTGTATAGTAGTGTAGTGTATAGTAGTGTGTAGTGTATAGTGTAGTGTATAGTAGTGTAGTGTATAGTGTATAGTCTAGTGTATAGTAGTGTAGTGTAAAGTGCAGTGTGTATATATGTGGATGTAGAACTTCTTTTGCACCGCACGTAGCCAACAGCGGTAATCGGATGCGCGATGAAAGCCAGCGTGCTTTACACACTGCCTGAAAGGTGAGACTCACAAATAAACGTGCGATAGTTAAGACTCACAAAGATACGCACGATCGCTCTACACGTACCCCCAACAGCGAGTACAATTTCAAGCAACAAAGAGAATTAGCGCGCGAGAATCATCGGCGCGACGATTGCGTCGTCAAGTAGCGACCCACGGCTTGTCCGCTGGTCGCCGTTCCTCACTCTTGTCTTGGTTCCCAGCTGGTGCTGGTCGGTACGTGTGGGTCAAACCCACGGCGCTCTCCCCTGCCGGATGAGCACAGTCGGCACGACGCTTGTCTTTCAAGGTCCTCGACAGCGCTCGCCGCTTGTCCGCTGGCAGCTGACACCCTTGCTCGGTGGCGCTGCTGGTGGCGCTCTCTCTCCGACTGCCGAGATAGATTTTAGTTTCATCGAGAGCAGTGTACCCAAACGTGGCATTGCAGGAGGGTGAAGTCAGCGTGGAGAGAATACGGCCGATTAGAACATTGTAAACTTGCTGAGAATGAGCTTAAGCATGTTTTAATTAAGGGGAATTGAACGGACTTGTCGTCGTCGCTGTCGTCGTCGCTGCTCTCGTCGCTCCCGCTTTCGCCCGATCACTGCGTGGCCAGGCAGTAGTTGGCTGTCGCGGTCGATGCCGTCGGTGCAACGTAGGACAAGGTCGCGTCTGGGACGGGTCGTGCGGCGGTGTGGTCGTGAGAGGGGGGGCCCCGAGTGGTGACGTGAACTCGACAGCAACCAAGGGGGAAGACGGTGCCTCCTGCCATCACCTCGTTCTACGACTGAGCGTGTGTGTGCGACGCACGCCACACGCAAGCCTCGAAGCGAGAGAACGAAGCAAAGATGCACGACACTACATTTCGTGTGTCACTAGTTAACAGGTCCCTGCGGGCTGGGCTGGTAGGAACGAACAAATGAATGGCTATATTAAAATGAAATGGCGGGGGTACGATACGAAGGGAGAGTTTGAGGCCTAGTTCTAGGCTTTAGGCCTAGCTGTAGGCTTTAGGCCGCTGTGAGTTAATTGTTAATTTAAATGTTTTATGTAAAAACTATCTCAGGGAATTATAAGGGAATGTTACACTTGTTTAGCCAGGAAAGCCTCACTGAGTCTAAAGGTTTTTGTAGGGTCCTGCCAAGTTTTTGCAGTAGGGGGCGATGTTGCTACACCTAATCGGACATCGGACGGACGGACGGACGATATAATCTATTGTAGGCTGGTTCACTTCGTTCCTACCAGTAAAAACCCACCTGTAGTGTCGTCGGGATGAGGACGGCGAGACGGTCATCCCTCCCACAGCTCCAGGACTCCGGCTACGAAGCCCGTGGCGGCTGTCGGGCAGCGGAGGAGCCGCCGCCGCCGATCGGCGGGACGGCCGCCACGCGCAAAACTTGCGGGGCGAGTGGCTACGCGTCCGCGAGGGGAGAGCGGCTGGGCGTCGACAGGTCGCATGCACCCCAGGTGCGTGCGACGGTGAAATTTTCGCTTGCAACTTTGATCGGCTAGCTGAGACTAGGCCGCTGTGGACTTGGATGGGGTCTTAGATGGCTTGTTATCTTACATGTAGAAAGCTAATGGGTCAGTGACGTCAGCCGCACTGTAGGTTCTGGTGTCAAGGACACAGGCCTGCATTCACTGCTCCATTGCTATAGTCCAACAGATGTTCTTGCTTGGAGCCGGCATGAATCCACGATGTTGTCTGGATGCACAGATGCCAGAACAGCATGTTGGCAATTACAAGCCCATAGGCTGCGCAGAAGTCTAACGGCCTGCTACCGTTGGTATTGAGTTGATCCGGCCCATGCCTTCCAATCACTCCAGACCAGGTGCCAGCATCATGAGCAACTCGGGTATTGAAGTTACCCAACAGGATGACTCTATCCCGAGGGGCCACTTTTAGCTAACACCTGTGACAGGAGGTTATAGAAGGAATCTGAATCCTCGGGCTTGCTTGCATCCCTCCACTGATGTTCATCTTCGGTTGGGGGCGTAAGCAGCCAACACCACCACCACCATTTCCTGCCTCCTGTTGATGGGGAGTCGAGCCCAAAGTAGCCTGGGGCTTACAGCTTCCCACACCTCGCCGCCACCTTCCCACGCCCCCGTTCATTATTTTGTTCAGAATAAGAGCCGCTTCTTGTTGTTTGGCAGTCTCCTGTCCCGAGTGGAGGACTCTGCACCCCTCATGATGATTGGAGTCCAGAGCCGGTCCACTGGATCTCCTGAATGCCACAGAGATCCAGGTGGTACCGCTCCAGCTCTGTACAGAGTGGCAGCCTCTCCCCCACGTGGCCACTCTCAGGGTAAGGATTCAGGCCTTGCTCACCACAATTGTATCGTCTGCCATCACAACCATCTTTCTTCATTATTGACAACTTGCAGCTCGGCACACGGCAGATGCCTGCGCAGCGCGACTCACGACCTCCTCTCGATACCAAGATCCAGGATGGTCACCGTGTCTACGCGCCGCTTCTCGGTGGCAGCCCCAACAGTCTGGAACGATATCATCCCTCTGCACATTCGCAGCATCACCTCAATCGCCTCCTTCAAGAGACACTTAAAAACTCACCTCTACAATCACGTGCTTTTGAGCGACCCTGAGCTTGGCTCCGCGCCTCTGAGTTGCGGCCACTACGTCTGCAAATTTGCGCGCATTACAAATTGTACTATTATTATTATTAACAGCACACACCTGTATTTGAATTGCAAGCAACTTTAATGAACACAATGCAACCCAAACAACCGTTCGTTGAATTCCAAATCGTGTCCATAAACACACCGCTGGTCATTTGAAACCGAGTCGGCGCTTAGAGGAGGGTGGTGGCCCAGGACCGGTTCAGACAATCATCACCATCGTTGTTGGCCAGGAGCGGGAATCAAACTGGGGTCTCTGCCGTGTTGCTAGTGCAGTGTAGCCCGAATCGCTGTGCCGCTCGCTCTCTCCTCCCCCCCCTGCAAACATCATCTATCAGCGGTCATCGATGCAACGACAAGCCGGGCTCTTGGCACTCTCTCTCCCTCCCCCTCTGTCCACCCACCTTCGCCCCCCGTTCCCAATACCCAGCACCCTATCCACCACTCCCACCAAGCGGTTCTCTCTCGCCATATGCCGCAGCATTTGCATTAACCGTCCCCTCCCTCCCCCTCTCCCCCTTCTCTCCTCCCGCCCCCTCCCCCATCTCTCTTTGCCGTCTGTCTCTCTCCGCGACTCCTCTGTCTCTCGCGACCACCTCCCCCTCCGCCCTCCAGTCTCGACCCCTCCCGGGCTCCGCCACTCTCCACGCTCTGTCCAAGAATTGCCTAACCCTCTCGATCGCCACTTCTACCTCTCTGCCGCCTCTTAACCTTCCAGCCCCCTCCACGCCCCTGCGTGCCACCTCTCTCTCACCTCTTCCGTCCACCTCTCTCTCTCTCCTCCTTCCACGCCGCTCTCTCTCCCACCTTAGCATATATTCCGGTCTCTCTCTTATCTGCCGCTCTCTACCCTGGCCACCGACTGCTCTGACTCTGTCTGCCTCCGCTCTTTCCCTCCCTGCTTCCCAATCTGCCCCTCTGTCATATCTCCTTCGTGCCCCTCTCGCTCCCACCTCAGCATCTCTCCCGCTCTCTCTCTTATCTGCCGCTCTCCACCCGGGCCATTGGCCCCTCTGACAATGTCGGCCTCCGCTCTTCCCCTGTCTGTCGGCCTTCGCACCTCTCCCTCTGCCCTCAGTCGAGCCCCCTCCATGTCCTGCCTCTGTACTCCCCGAACCGCCTCTCCCGCTCCCCTCTGCCTGGCCGGGTCCCTCTCCCCCCGCCTCTCTCCTCTACCCCCGTCCACCCCTCTCGCCCTCCCTCGCCCGCACCTCCCTCTCTTGTCCCTCCCGGTTCACGTTCTCCCTCGCTCCCAAAGCCCGGCCCGCGTCCCCTCGTTCCCTGCACCCGTCTCTCTCTCCCCTCCATCGAGCAAGCTCTCCTCGAGCCCACCGCTCCTCCTCCTGACCCATGACCCCCTCTTCCAACCGTCGGCCTCCTTCCGCCCCTTCCCTCCCCCGCATCTCCCGCTCTCTTACCGTCCGCCGCCCCCGCTCCACATTCTCGCTCAGTCTCCACGGCCTCTCTCCACCCTCTCCACCGCCCCTCGCAATTCTGGCCATCTCTCTCACTGCCCTCTGTCTCACGAGCTCTCTCATCTCACCCCATCCATCTCCCCCTCGTCTATCCCCCTCACCCCTTGGTCCTCTCTGTCCTCCCCCATCCATCCCTCTCCTCTCTCTCTCCATCGCGGCACTCCGATTGCGCTCCTCTTCCTGGCCCCGCCCGCAGCGTCTTGCCCGGGGCAGTTATGCGCCACTCACACCTGTGCCGTGACAATCACCGCCGTCAACACTGGCATCAACAACCGCCGTTTTCCAATAAGTGACAACGGTGACATCGCCATGGCGCCTGTGCCAGGTATACTTTGAGGCCACGTGAAGTGTCAAAGGCTCACTGGCAGGAGGAAGTCGAGTGACCTATGGGTTCACTGATGGATGGCTCCTTCTTGGTTCTTTCGGTAAAGTCACGTGACTTTACCGAAAGAACCAAGAAGATGAATCCCTGCAGTCACGAAAGCTTTACATCGAAATTTGATGGATGGCGATCAATTAGAAATCACGTAACCCCGAGTCTCACCTGTGAGTGCCACCGCCTCAGGCTGCTGTGGATGCCCCCAGGGCTCAAAAGCTCCGTGACTCCTGTGTGGCGATACAAAGACAAAGGTCCCCTGTGTAGCCTCAACAGACTGTTGGGGCAAGCGTTGCTAGCAAGTAGCAGCACCACCTATGAAGGCTGTAACGGTACACGAGGGGGTGGGTGGGCAGCACCACGCACACGCGTGGCACGCACACACTCCTTCAGTCACGTGACTAAGGGTGACGCGTTGCCCGTCTCCCGAGGTGACCTCATGGCTCTCTCGTGTCTCTCTCTCCTCGACACGTAGATTCATTGTTTTTCTTATTCTTACCTATAAACGTCATTTTTTGTCTGTCTGTGTCTCTGTGTCTGTGGACGCAATTTGCGACGAATTTAACTCACAAACTGCGGGGTTTACGTTTCAAAAGAAGTACTCAGATACCACGCGATAAGCCCCGTGGTGAGCCAGTGCTATTCACATTTCCAATCTGTCAACTTTAAAGTAGTTAAATTAACAACTTATTACTAATCTATACGTATAAAAGGGAAATGTGTGTCGGTTCAAAACGTTTAGCATACTTCCCGACATGCAACAAACTTGAAATTTGGTATGTGGATAGCTTCCAGACTGTACACAATGCTAAAAGTATAAAAATAGACTTTTGTATTTTGGGGGGCGGGCGCAATAATGGATATATTTTACGCGACAAGTGAGCGGTGACGTCACATCTGTCATGTCACCCGCATGCGGCAGCGTCACGCAGTGTGCCTGCTGACGTCACGCACCCCCACCCCCAAACCCTGCGCGTAGGCCGTGAATTAGTCCGAGACAAGAATTCAAGTCCCGGGCGAAGGCGGGTAGTAAAGCTCGTCTATAGATATAAAAAAGGAAAAATTTGTGAATGTGTGTGTCTGTTCGAAATGTTTAGCATACTTCCCGACATGCAACAAACTTGAAATTTGGCACGTGGGTAGCTTCCAGACTGTACACAATGCAAAAAGTATAAAAATAGACTTTTGTATTTTGGGGGTTAGGGCACAATAATGGATATATTTTGCACGACAAGTGAGCGGTGACGTCACATCGGTGATGTCACCCACATGCGGCAGCGTCACGCAGTGTGCCTGCTGACGTCACGCCGTGTGTCCTGCACAAATGAGCGGCTGGTGGGTCGGGGGGGGAACAATGGATACAATATACTCGGCAAAGTCACGTAGAAGGGAAGTATGCTGGATTCCTCTTGATATGCAAATTCTTTTGTCAAGGCGCCCCTTTCCACCCCCCCTTCCAACCCAGCTTATATACATGCTCCAAGCTCGTGTGCTGTTTCATTCAGACGCTGTCGCCTCGACAGACCTGGTTTCACCTGAGGACGGCTGCTTGCGTTGTGGCCGAAACGTCGTGAGAATGATTTTATTATGTTTATTATTTTCTTATTTCCATTCTACGTGACTTTACCGACAGACCTGTTCTTCACCTGAGGACGGCTACTTGCGTTGTGGCCGAAACGTCGTGAGAATTGTTTTATTTTTATTATTTTATTACTTCCCTTCTACGTGGTGACTTTACCGAAAGAACCAAGAAGATGAATCCCTGCAGTCACGAAAGCTTTAAATCGAAAAATATGCTAGGCTACAAACTTTACATTTGCCACGAGGCTAGCGTCCGTACGGTACACAATGTAAAAAGTATAAAAATAAACTTTTTTATTTGGGGGCGGGGGGGAAAATAATGGATATCATATATCGCACAAGTGAGCGGTGACGTCACGTCTGTGACGTCACCCGCAATGCGGCAGCGTCATGCAGTGTGCCTGCTGACGTCACGCATCCCCACCCCCACCCTCCTCGTAGGCCGTGAATTAGTCCAAGACAAGAATTCAAGTCCCGGGCGAAGCCGGGTAGTAAAGCTCGTCTATGTATATAACAAGTATAACCCGTAAAAACAAAGTTTTTCACTATAAATCCTTTATATGCGTGGCGGCTAGAGTCCTCTCTCTTCCTCTGGCTTGAGATGGCTGCCACCTATGGGTCAGATGATTGCATTGCACCATTAAGCAATTGGTAATTACATATAATTATTTTTCCTAAAAAGTGTAAAATTTTGGAATTTTTTTTCACGAAAATTAATTGTCACGCACAACGAGTCGGTGTGGAAAATGTCAGCTCGATTGGATCACGGGAAGTGGGTTAAAAAACGAGCGAAAGATTTGCACGGTCCTAAGCAAGCAAGCGAACTTAATATAAAGGATTTAAAAAAGGGAAATTTGTGAATATGTGTGTGTGTTCGAAATGTTTAGCATACTTCCCGACATGCAACAAACTTGAAATTTGGCACGTGGGTAGCTTCCAGACTGTACACGATGCAAAAAGTATAAACATAGACTTTTGTATTTTTGGGGGGGGGAGGGGTGACAATTTTACTGCACTTGAAAATTTCAACCAACGCTGCTGCTAAATGCAACGAGACCACACGAGGTCACTATTAGTTATCGATTTAAAGCTTCTTTCGTGACTGCAGGGATCCATCTTCTTGGTTCTTTCGGTAAAGTCACGTAGAAGGGAAGTAATAAAATAATAAAAATAAAACAATAATAAAATAAAATAATTCTCACGACGTTTCGGCTACAACGCAAGCAGCCGTCTTCAGGTGAAGAATGAAGACGGCTGCTTGCGTTGTAGCCGTGAGAATTATTTTATTTTATTATGTTTTATTTTTATTATTTTATTACTTCCCTTCTACGTGACTTTACCGAAAGAACCAAGAAGATCACCATTAGTTATTTCATGATTTATTACCGGCTACCTGCGATGTCCCATTACATCAGTATGGGTCGATAAGGCGGACCTACGCTAACACCCAAATGTCTACTCCCGATTGACCTACTTGTGACTCGCCTTGACCTCCTCCTTGACTCACGGCTCGATGCTTGCGGCGTCGCGAGGCCTCGTGCCCTCTGCGCGTGGCGGGCCGGGAGCTGACTCGGGCGCCGATCTCTGTTCGCAAGCGCAAGAAGAGGTTTCACACTATACACGTAGCAGAGGCTTTCGCGACCAATATTATTCACAATCAACGTTTTTGGGTGTTAGATCGCCGCGTTATTTATAAATGTGTCGTAACCCTCCACCACCCGACACGGCCAATCGGTTTAAAAAGTGTCACGTTGACAAAAGACAAAATAGTTCGCTGCTTTAGCCCCCACACCGGTGTGTGTTGAAGCGTGAAACCACAACGTTTACAATTTGAGTAGTACGACGTTTCGCTGGTACTCAAATTGTAAATGTTGTGGCTTCAACACACACCGGGGGGGCTAAAGCAGTGAACTATTTTGTCTTTTGTCAACGTGACACTTTTTTACTGATTGGCCGTGTCGGGTGGTGGAGGGTTACGACACATTTATAAATAACGCGGCGATCTAAACCCAAACACGTTATGAATCCTTTTAGGTCCTTTCGCAAATACAGTAATCCCTCGCCACATCGCGGTTCAAGTTTCGCGGCCTCAGTGCATTTTTCAAACTGATTTAAAGGCCTCATTATACCTGTGCAGCAGTAACACCATCATCGTCAACATTCATCATCACGTTCATCGAACTGCACAGGTCTGTCATCGTCATCATCATCATCATTCATCATCACGTTCATCGAACTGCACAGGTCTGTCATCGTCGTCATTGTCATCGTCATTGTCATCGTCGTCGTCGTCATTACTAGAGTCAAGTCTCAAGATACTACTGTCATTGGTGAGTGTAGAACACCATAATACGTATCGTATGAGAGACAGAGTCTGAATGACAGATAAGCCGTAAGGTGAAGACGTTTTACGTTTAATCCCGTTCCCATATATGGGGCACTAAATTCTTTTCATTCTAATAAAAAGATCTATTGCTGTTGGCCGTGAAAATAAAAGTTCTCCATGTCTATTCCTGCAGTTTATTTTTTATTATTGTTTAAAGTCGGCAATATTTCTTTCCTCGCGTAATAATATTTTGATCATCAGTGATTAGGCTTTGCGTCACGTGCTTCCCGCTAGACCAATAAGGTGGCTGCTTTTTGGGACGAGAGGTAAACATTAGTCCAAGATGTCTGCGCCCTTGTGGTCAATGTCGAGTAGTGAAGAGGAGGAAATTACGGCCAGACCTCTTTCAAAAGACCGTAAAAAGTATTTTAAACAATGCTACATGCATCTCACATCCATAAAGAAAGAAGAAACAAAGGATTTTACACGGACACAGTGGGATACATTCAGAAACTGCGTCAAACGGTGGCTTTTTTTGCAAGGTGAGAATCGGAGAATAGCAGAAACATACAAACATTGTCTAGAAATCGAGTTTGACAATGTTCCGAAGACGCTGGGTTTCACTCCACTTGCTACAGGCGTTTCATTGACAAAAAGCGCTTGGATGCGGCCGAGAAACGGGCCACACAGCGTCCTGATGCTCAAGATCAAAGCCAGTCTGTGCCATCGGGTAGTAACGTTAGTATCGCTGCAGTTGATTGTCCCGCAAAAAAACTTAGGTCCAGGACCGGCCTGCCAGTAGCTTGTGCTGGTCCTGTGCTTTCTGCCTTGGGCATAATTTGTAAGAAAACGGACAAGTACATTACTGTGGGAGGCAAACGCCAGAAGGACCATCTTTCACAGGCAGAAACGTCAGCACGTAGGTAAAACAAAACACACACAAACACACATTTGAACTTGTATTCCCTTATGCTGGGTACCATGGCTAACTTTCAATTACAATTACATAATTTATGTAATGTTTATTTTACAGTCAGAGACAGATTTGCATTGTTTTGCATACAGCTACAGCCAGAGCACTCAATATTGTTTAACTCTTAACACAGTTTTTTATTAGTTGAATAAGTTTATTTATTTATTTACAGGCAATTTGCTGAAAGCTGCTGAAATGAAGGAAGACACTAGCATTCTTGTGCATATTCGAGACAAAGACTGTGTGTCTCTGGAGGTGCGATACCACAAGTCCTGTTATAGACAGTACACCAGGTTCTTGACAAAGTCTAGTGCATCAGTTACTGTGACCTCAGAAGAACAGTGAGTTCGCAATATTTTATATTAATAAATATTAATGAATAATTCCCTCACATTTTCACATTAAAAAGTAGGAGGTTGGCCCGTGATTTCCCCAGCTGGTGTTTCACTCCCTCAAGAAGCGCAACATAAGTGAGATGGTTTTCGTTGAGACATTGTCTGCAGATAAGCTGATAGACAGGCTACCTCATCCATCAAGTACAGAAACAACAGAGTCAACTGAGGTAACTAGCGAAATGACTGAAAACAGGGTTAGTGCAAAAGCTGGTCCACAAAGACCAAGTTCAATGGCCTCCATCAATACTGCAGAGGACACGAGGACACTTTACAGTGCGGCATTAATATTAAAGATGCTTCTGTGTGACTCTCCCGGTATGAAATGCCCGTGGCTACCCACATCAGATGACCTAAATGTGAGTGAGGCAAAATCTGTCGTTCCAATTGAACTGTACAATCTGATTTCCTGGATTATTGGTGCAACTGAGGAACCAACACTGGCCCATTATGTTGATATTCCAGATGATTTGAACCTAAAAGTGATATGTATCTGTCAAGACATTGTGTATCTTGCATCTAAGGGTCGGAGGCAGACCCCTAAATCATTGTGTCTTGGTCTAACGGTTCGCCATTTAACAGGTTCATCACAAATTGTGTCACTTGTAAATAGACTAGGACATTGTGCAGCATGGGACACAGTTGTCAGTCTAGACACTAGCCTTGCCCAACTTCAACTAGTAGAGGCAGAGACAAATACCAAAGGGATTCTCAAAGAAGGTTCCTACAGTACTTGTGTGGGACAATATTGACTTTGCGGAGGAGACACTGTCAGGTCGTAGAACTACCCACCACACAAATGGGATTATGCTGCAAAGTTCTGTAGTTGAACCTGTGTCAACAACAGACAACCACTACAGAAGGGAAAACCCTCATTGAAAGTACCCCCTAGCATCCCTGTCGAACAGTACCATCAGTCTAATAGACAAGGACCACATAACTTGTTTCATCAGGAAAGTGTTCCATTACAGGCGGACACATACAAATTGAACACGGTGTCTGCTGTACAAACTGAACTGGCATATGTTTTTGTAAAGTCCATAGATGCTGAAAGATGCACAATACCAAGCTGGACAGGTTTACATACATTACTTCAAGGTGATGGCACTCTGCAAAAGTCAGCACTGTATTATCTTCCAGTCATTGAGGCTTCACCGACAGAGATGTCAACAGTAAACACAATTCTGAAGCGAAGTGTCCAAATTTATAATCAGCTAGAACTGGACCATATAGTGTTAGTTTTTGAAAAAGCTATATATGCCAAAGCTCAGCAAATCCGCTGGAAAGATGATGACTTTACTCAGCGTAAAGCGATTAGACTAGGTGAATTTCACACATGCATGTCCTACCTGAGCATTCTAGGAAAAGGTTTGGAGATGCAGGACTGCAAGACATAGTCATTTAGTCCAAAGTTGTTGCCCCAGCATCCATCAATGGAGTGATCAGTGGTCATCATTACAACCGCAGCATGAGGGCACACAAACTTCTGTAGGAGAGTCTGCAACACATGAGACTTCTCACCTTAGATTCTCTGCCACAGAGGAGAGATATGAGTGTCTGGATGTCATCAATGAGATCAAATGTGCATTCCCAGACAGAACAATGGTTGTTTTGTGTGCAAATGAGATATTTGACAAATATGTCCGAAATATGAAGACTTTGTTAACAGAAGACATGCAGAAAAGCCAACGTTTGCCGTCTGGAGTTCATACATCGACATGGTACAGATACTCCTTCTATTTGTGAGAGCAACACGAGAATCGGATTGGCAGCTTCACCTGTCAACAGTGCGCTTGATGGCATGGTTTTTTGCGTACGATCGAGTAAATTATGCTAGGTATGTATCTTCTTACTGGCTGGAAATGATCAATTTGCCCCTCACACATCCTTCTTGCCACAGTGAGCTCAGTGTTAAAGGCCAGTGGACTGTCCAACGTCAAAGTGTCCATGGATTTGCCTCGATTGCTTGCGACCAGGCCATTGAGCAAACATGCAACAGAGATTCTAAGACAAAGGGTGGTTGGACAAGGTTAACACATAATCGGGCTGCAGTATATCGCTGGATATTGTCGCAACATGAAAGGGCTGCCATAGCAAGACAATGTGAGGCAATGGCAGGTAAATCTCCCGATATAAGGAAACGAAAAGACCTTGACAGCACACGAATTAATGCTGATGAAAGGTCTGTGACCAGAATAATTTCCACCCTAGATTCCATGCTGAATCCTTTTGACACACACCAAGATGGCATTGTGTGTCTTAGCTCTGGGACAGTAGCAGCTGAAGAAATCATGTGGGATTTGCTCGCAGCTCCGGAAAAAGGGGAAATGCTGTCAAAGAGTTTATGGACCAAAGACTGTTATCACCATCAGTTGACATATTTGCTCCCATCAAAACACAAAAACTGAAGACCTTTAGTGACCAAGCAAAGACAAAGAAGAAATCTGCAGCAGGCAAGGAAGTGATTCTACGTGCCGACAAGAAACTATTCTCCAGATTACTCGTCATAGGTCAAAGTAGAAAAATTGACCTGCGGGAAATTCTGTCTTACTCCTTGGGAACTGTGTCATATCCTTTAGGCAGTGCTGGCATCGTCAGCTTTTCCAGAACTATCCATGCCCCTTACAAGTGACGCCCTGTACCAACACTGCAAAAGGGCAAACTACCAAGCAGCCATAATGAGACATTCTCTGAAAGGTATAATGTGTGCCCCTTCACCCATTGGCAATGGATGGCACCTCGAGGATGGTGAGTGAACAGTGACCTGGATGACTAGAAATCCTGCCCTGAAAGTGTGTTGCAGGCAGTCCACTGCAGTTGCAAGCATAGCAAATGTGAGACTGGAAGATGTTCCTGTATGTCTACAAGACTGTCTTGTACTGATTTATGTCGGTGTGTTATAATTTAAGGTGATTTTGAGCTGTAAAGAATCTGTGGTAGAATTGTATTTTTTTTGGCAGCATTCCAAAACAAGGGGACAGTGTAGCATTTCGAGTCATTTCAGCCAACTTGGAGCAAAGTGTGCTTATATCTGTATCTTTCTGTGATTACACAGTACCTACTGAAAATTTTGATGTACAAAACATCACAGTTTTGCTAAATTTAAAATGTTTATGTTTAATTTTGCTTAGTGCCAATCCGTGAAGTTGAAGCATATTTTCTACAAATTTGCCATATTTCATGGTCTACGTTCACACTTGAGTATATAATGCACCAAAACCTGTCTCAAGTGTTTAGGTACATATATAAGTGTCAGTTTGAGAGATATTTGGTGTTGCTAAAATGTATATAAATAAAGTTACAAACAAAACCAGCAGCATAAGATTTTCGTTTTTCCAATTCACAATTATATACATTTATGGATTTTAAAAAAAACTGCAGGGTATTTTGCGGAGAACTTTTAACATAAAGTCGAAAATGGTTTTGTCTATGAAAAAAATCATTTAAAAAGTAGTTCCCAGGTGTGGGAACGAAAATCATTTTCTAGCCACTTTTTCCTAGTTCACCTTACGGCCTAAGACCTGTTCTTCACCTGAGGACGGCTCTTGCGTTGTGGCTGAAACGTCGTGAGAATTATTTTATTATTTTTAATTTTTATTTTTTATTATTTCCCTTCTACGTGACTTTACCGAAAGAACCACCAAGAACGGTTAAAATGACTTGCATTCCTCTCCCAGCTTATCTAAACGTCTACAAGTTGATTATAGTTTACAGCGCTGCAGTTGTGTCCATCCACTAGTGGATGAAATGTCTCCAACACACGGGGAAATTAATGACCATACTTCACCACGCTGGTCACTGTGTAATGACCATACTTCACCACCAATGTGTAATGACCATATTTCACCACGCTGGTCACTGTGTAGTGACCACACTTCACCACGCTGTGTAATGACCATACTTCACCACCAATGTGTAATGACCACACTTCACCACGCTGGTCAATGCGTAATGTCCATACTTCACCACGCTGGTCAATGCTTAATGACCTATACTCTTTGGTTCTTTCGGTAAAGCCACTTAGGTGTAAAATAACATTAATTAAAATTTAATTTAATTGAGCACGTAGGTTTATAAAATAAATGTAATTTAAATAAAATTGACTTTAAATTAATTATATTAAATTTATTAAAATTTTGATATGAAATAAATTAAATTTAAATTAATTTAAAAA